>OX155965.1:23182755-23235255 GCA_944548615.1 Micropterix aruncella
ACGTCTGCTTACGAGTTCCGCGCACGCTGTGAGCAGAACGATCTGTTTCTAGATTCAATGCTGAGTAATTCAGACGATGAAACTCCACAGTCAAAACCAAAGAAGGGCGACGCTAAGATCAGCGCAAAGCATGCGGAGCTGGAACTCAAAAAGGAGATTAAAGTGGAGCCGTTTATCGATGAAGGGGCCGAAGTGGCCGAGCACCTCAAACGGCCAATGGATCGAGCCGACGAGGACAGCGAAGCCGATAGCGACGCGATGGATATTGTGGTGGAACAAATGGAGGATGACGACAAGGAAGAACCCAGTTTACTGGCTGCTATTGCAGCGGAGCAGTCGGACGAGAGCCAATCCGCTGCAGCCTCGAATTACATTTATTACTCGTTCGTATGCGACTACTGCAAGAAATGCTTCAAGAGTGTTAAAAAGTACAACAAACATGTCAAAAGCCACGGACACCATGGGAAAAAACCTGTACTCTATAAAAAGGGTCAGCTTAACGCATGTGAAATATGCGGGGAGACCTTCGAGAAGAAGAGACAGCTGAACGAGCACAGCGTTCTGCACTGCAGCCAGTTTAAACGCACCTCCTCCGGCAGAAAAGTGAAGCCGACGGAGAAGAAGAGACTGTCTCTGTCGCAGGAGAAAATGTTCCTTCGCGAGTTGCGAAAAGGAGACGAAGCAGAGTTGATCGAAAGAGAGAAAAAAGAGAAAAGAGAGTTGTGCAAAAAAGAGAAAGAAGTGACTGAAAATTTAATCGCTAGTGCCCTAGAGGAGGACTATGACATTGAAGAGTTGAAGAAGGAGTTTGTCCGCACGAAAGCAATGCACAGGCCTTACAGTGGCAATATTAAGGTATATTTAACTTGCAACACTTTTTTCTCGCCGTAATGACGAGCTGCCAAAAGCGATTATTTTGTAATATTAGGTCCTCCCCTATGTAATTGGCGTTTTTTCTACTTTGAGCTGACGCTTCGGCCATTTTGAACTTAGATAACTTCAGTTAGAATTTCAAGTTCATATAAATTTTGACTTAAAACTATGTTATTCCTTTTTCTAAATCATCTTGTCTTTCTGTTGTCTGTTATTGCTTGGATATTTTCATGTGTGCAATTATAGAAAGGTTATAAATCTGCAATTTCACTTTCCTGACAGAAGGAAAGTATTTTGAACGCACTTCTGTGTCTGTGTGTGTGTGTGTGTGTATTCCTCCACTATAGCGCTTAAACGCTTCATCCGATTGAGCTTCAATTTGGCATGCAGGCATCATTTGATCGTGGCAAGAGTTGAAAAGATTGTGGTTGAAATCGTTTCACCAGAGGGCGCGCTAGTCACACTTTAATCTCGAAATATTGGACTTAGACATTTGAAATTCGGTACAAAGATGCATCGTTAGGCCGAAACCACATTGTAAAATTTTGGTTTGCGTATCTCTTATATGTACAAGCGACACATTTTGTTAAAAATTCTGCTGTATTTAAGACAATACTACTTATTCGAAATCAGCCATTTTAATACCAGGGAAATACTACAAATATACTACAACTGCGATCATAATCACTTGACACAATCACTATCGGGGGGGGGGGGGGGGGGGAAGGTGGGTTGGCGCGCAGGGGAAGTCTTGGGGTGATACGACCGATTTTTTTCAAATATGAGAGCCTTGGATGGTATTACCCATTACAAATTCTTGCGGTCTACTACAATAGTTAACGCTAATGCAAACTATTCAAAACCGCAAACAATGATAGTGAAGCCCACTACAACCAAGCTCTAGTCAATCGCTCGCCGCCTATTTCTGCACAACAACAAACGGCACAATAGAAAATCACAAAGTTGCAAGAATTGCAACTGGAGACTCTTGCTCTAACAGATTTCTACTTTTTTTTGGAATTTGGGTGATTTTGTTTGTTTATACTCTATATTGTGAAAATGTCACAATTGGTGGGTTTATTGTCATATGACAATCTCTTATAACCAACCCTACTATGACGTGTTATATGTGTGTGTGTGTGTGTAACATGTCTGTAAGTGTGTGTCTTGTTATTGCATTCGATCGACAGAATTGAAAATGCAATTCCGTTAATTTGATCCCAACGGAAAATGGTGACCCAGCCGAGAATCGAACCCGGGACCTTACAATGTAAGATCAGGCGACCTAACCACTATGCCACTTTGCAGGGGAAAAACCCAAACAAATCTGAAGGGACAGCGAAAACCGCTTTCAAAACATTCATTGATAGCTGTCTATGAGAGTTTTACGGCAGGGGTATTAACCAACACTCGTTAAAATGGCAAGACTATAGATAATAGTGGTCAATATTTCGATTAATTAAATGTATATTTTTCATACAAAATGTTTGGTCTTAAATTTCTTTAAAGAACGGAAACTTCATAGATAAGGACCTAATAATTCATTAGTGGTATAAAAAAATGGGAAAATTTATTTTACATTTAGCAAAAAAAAAAATAAAAAAAAAAGTGCATTGATGTTCAATAAATGCAATAGGTTTGATCCGAGCATAGGGACGGGCGACCGAGAAATTAGGCAGAGCCTATAACTCTTGTTATTGAGGATCTGGAGTTTTTTCCCTCTTCTGGAAAATAGTACACTATTTCCATTTATCATATATTTATTGCTTCCATTTATTTATTTTCAGTGCAATGTCTGCGATAAGCGATTTGTGCGACCGAGCAACATTAAAATGCATGCAGTCGAGCATGTCATCAGGCACATAAAGCAGGGTTATCACAAACGAGGAGTCTCCGTCTCCGATTGTGCAACCCTCGCCGCGCCGTTCCAGTGCAACATCTGCTGCGAGGGCGACGGCCAGGAGTTCGACAAAATCTCCAAGTTTAAAATGCACCTCTGGGACTCGATACAGATCACGACTTACCTCTGTCCGCTGTGCAACAAGACGTTCGGCAACTCGAGCAACTTCTCCAAGCACAAGAAGGTGCACGGGATGCATTTCTACAGGTGCAACTTGTGCAAGCGCAAGTTCAGCACGGCCAAAATGCTGGACAAGCACAAGGAGTACCACGAGGACAACCAGCCCATCGAATGCTGCGGCCTCGTCTTCCACTTTATCTCCACGTGGAAGAAGCACCAGAGATCGGCGCATTGCAGCGGCCCAGCGGTCAAAGAGACCAATCTGTATCGGTGCGAAATGTGCGCAGAGCGATTCTCATCGTTGAAAGAGCAGTGGGAGCACGCGTGGCAGGCCCACGGGTCGCGGCACTACGAGGTAGACTGCGATTTGTGCGGACAACAATTCAGGACTTACTCTGTATTGAAAAAGCATGTGTTAGAGCAACATGTTTTGCTTAAAATGTAGGTACTTATTTGGCGTTTAATAAGTTCTCGGATTGAAGTAGAGGAGCATAGCATGCAGGAAAGATAGCGAGTTATAATGTTTCAATCGACCCCACTCTCCCCTACTCTTTCACAATGGCATTGATTATATACGGTATTAGATTGCTCATGTCCATAGTACAATTTAGCAACCCTTTTGCGCCAGCAAAATGCAGGTGGCGCTGATAGCATTGACAGCGAAACTTATAGCAATTTATTTCACCATCTATAATAACATTGACAATGAATGGTTTTTTTTATAAAGGACTGATTGATTATAAACACCCAATAATTAAAACAATGATAACAATAATAACATTTAATTATTAGTGCCATCTATAGATTTTTTTATATAGGCTAATTACACCACAAAAATAATACAGAGAGATAGAATACTATCTATTAGTTAAGCTGAACTTGTAATTATTACATATCAAAACCTCTACACAAAATTAGAAATTGACATCTTAATGAAAATAATATTTAAATAATAAGAGCTATAATTTAACAATTCGTTTATTATATTATCATTTTATACCAGATAGGCACGTTTAGAGCACCATCTAGAGGACGCTGCCATACTAGTATACCATGAAAGTTGAACATATTGAACATAATAAGATTAAATTAATCAATTTTTGGAACTATGAATGCCATCTGTTGCGTTTCATAGTAAAATCCTAGTTGCCAAATCATACTACAAAGTTGAGCAATTTAATACGCTATATAATCAATGATAATAGCTACTGATACCTTGAATATATCGAGGCATTCCGTGTTCAAACGGTAAAGTGATGCATTAAATGCATGTAAAAAATGCAGGCAAATTGGAGTTTTTGTAATCAAATTCGAGAGTAGTTTGTCTTTGTACTGCGGGCTAAAGAAGCTTATACAACAGGGCGAGTCGATTCTACTATCTTCAAAACTGCAATTTTTCGCAAGTGACTATTTTTCAGTATTTTAATTTGTTGTAATTGATAATATGATTATAATTGTTGTATAATATGATTGTATGATTTATTTGACAACATAAATTATAAACTTTTCATTTTAAAACTGTTACTTTAATTTCGGAGATGATTAACGAATTTTCCGGATTTCTAAACTATTGCTACATACATGCTGTCAGCACAGTGTAAATAATATAAGTAAAACTGCCAATTGCGGCAATGCCATTGATGTAATGGAAATACCGCTGTTGCCAGCCGTGAGTCAGGGTTGCCACTAACCAATCAGCGAACTTATCTGCTTTCAGAATAATCGTCATTATTCTATAGAATGCTTAAATTCTGCTCAATTCTAGTTTGACATATTAAGAAGAAGAAAGAGTAAAATCAGTTTTCGTTCAAAGTCGCCAGCCTTTACCTGCACGTAATACTAACCAAAGGCGTTCGTCGGGATGTACACTAGTTAGTTAGTTAGTTAGTTAGTTGTACTGGGCGTTCCTCCGCAAGTCGACATCCAGTGTGCCTATTTTGCGTGTAACGGGGGTAGCGCTATTCCACCCACCCCAGCTCCTCGACGAAAGCCAGCAGGGCTTCAGGTTTCCTGCTGCCTCGCGCAGGGTGCCTGGAGTCCCAAGGTGTTTTGTCCTGTATACTTCTACTGTTTACAATCTAGCAGAATGTGTTGTGGTTTCTTCCGCCTCCATGCATGCTCTGCACATAGGGCTATTCGTTCCGCCCATGTTGAAGAGGTGTTTGTTTAGTGTGTTGTGTCCTGTTATCAGTCCCACTAGTTTGCGTAGTTAGGGCCTTTTTGTCCTTAGAAGTGTTTTGGTAAGTTTGTTGTTGTATTCCACTACTATTTCTTTGGTTTGTCTGCAGGTGTCTATCTCTTTCCAGTGTGTTTGATGTAGTTGTTTGTAGTGGTTGTCAAGTTGGTTGTTTATTTGCGAGTAGGGTAGGGGCACGATAGGTTCGGGTCCGTATGCCGGTGTGTCTGAGCCCTTACGGGCTAGTTCATCCGCAGCATCGTTTCCTCTTGAGTTACTGTGTCCCTTGATCCATTTCAGTGTCACCTTATTGCCTTTTCCGCATACCTCGAGGAGGCTTTGGTGGCATTCGTATATGAGCCCAGATGTAAATCTATCGCTTCCCAGTGCCTGTAGCACTGACCTGCTGTCCGATAGAATACATAATAATATGTTTTCGTGTTTTAGCTGCCGCTGTTCCACTGCGTTGCAAGCTTCTATTATTCCCATACATTCTGCTTGGAAAACTGTGTTGTGTGCTCCGAGTGGTTTGAAGATGTGTATATTTAGGTCTTCCGAGAAGACACCACATCCTGTACCTTTGTTGGTTTTTGATCCATCTGTGTAGATTCTTAGGTCCGTTTGATTCAGTGCTTCTTTTGAGTCTTCTGTTAATGATATGGCATATTCTTTCCAGAAGATCATAGTTTTGGGTATTCTGTCGATTGCCGCATCCAGCATTGGACAACTTGACAGTATATTATCATATATATTCGTGTGCGGTGTTTTATATTTGGTCCATAAGTTTAGATTCTTTAGACGAGTAGCCGTTGCGGCTGCTTCTTTTTGTATATGTAGGTGTAGTGGTAGAAGCCCTAGCATGATTTCCAGCGCCGCTGTCGGAGTTGTTCTCATGCAGCCGGTCGCTGCTATACATGCTAGCCTTTGCATTTTCTGTAATTTGTTGATTGCAGTAGTAAGTTGGGTGCGGGGCCACCATACTACAGCTCCGTAGCTTATCATTGGTATTATTATCATTTTGTACAGCCACAGTGTAATGTGTGGGGCTAGTCCCCATTTCTTGCCCACCATTCTTCGGCATTGCCAGAAGGCGACTGTTGCTTTGTTTAGTTTGTTTTCTAGGTGTTTATTCCAGTTTAGTTTTTCGTCCAAAGTTATTCCTAGGTACTTTACTTCTTTAGAAAGCGTTAGTCTGGATCCAAACAAGGTTGGCATTTTGTATGTACCCAATTTCCGTTTATGTGTGAAGAGAATGGTGTCGGTCTTTTTTGGATTTACCGATAGGTCATTCTCCTTGCACCATTTCTCTACTATTTTCAAAGCTGTTTGTGTAAGGTCGCACAATGTGCTTGTTACTAGTCCGTTGATCATTATTACTAGATCATCTGCATATCCTATTGTTAGGAAATGATTGTTGTTTAGTTTTGTTATCAGGTCGTTTACTACCAGGTTCCATAGAAGTGGCGAGAGTACATCTCCTTGTGGGCATCCTCTCATCACGAGCGCCTGGTGATTTTTTTAGTTTTCACAGGATGTACACTACTGGCCACATTCCTCGCACCCTCCTCCCGCAATGCCCTGTAGCTCGAGAGTAAAGCTACTGGTTTGTATACTGTGGCAGTAGTGGTATCTTACTAAAATATTGAGTTTTTATATTGAATGGTATTTTTTTAGTAACTTGCTTTGAAAAATACCTCAATGAAGTCAACTGATTTAGTAAACTTTTTTTCTTTATTTTTTTTTCTCTATGAATTTTATTATTTTTGGTAAATTAAGATTTCAATTTTGTGTTGTTTTTATTCAATAAAAATGTGATCTTTACCGTTTTACTTTGTTTTTTGTAAAATTTGTTATTGCACCATTTGTATTGCATTCGACGTGTATAATCATCATTGCTTCATTTTAATTATCCCCCCCCCCCCCCCCCATGAGGGACTTTTATAAATAAATTCCGCATTTAACTGGTTAAAGAACTGACAAATATTTGGAAAAGGTCATTGAATGGAGACCGCATACTTGTGGACTCCAGCCCGCTGATCTGATGATGGAAAACGGCAGGAAGCAGCTAAATGGTGAAGACAAGACGGAGTGGTGAGCATTGGGAGAGGTGCACATCAGTGCCGTATTATCGAACAAGCCAAGTAGGCATTGGCCTTTGGGCCCCACGCCTTTTAGAAGCCCCGCGACAAGGGATTATTAGTCGTATATTTTTTATTTGTTTTATCTTTTAATTCTTGATAGAAAAAAATCATTGATATGAATTTGTAAGGAAAAAATTTTTAATAAACTTTTATCTAATTGTTATAAATTCTTGATCTAATTGTTATAAATTTAGCAGTTGGCCGCTACCAGCCTGTGCGATTGTATTCTGTTTATATCATCGTCAGAATGTTTGACAGCCCAAAGGGGGGCCCATTATGTGCAAAGAGGGCCCGAGACTTTGATGACCTAAGGGCCTCTACATGGGTTAATCCAGTGCTGGTGCACATCCCGCAGAGAGAGAACACAGGTCGCAATCATCGATACATTTATTTAAAAAAGTACACAAAAATATACAAATCCGAACGCCGTGTATATTCGAAAAAGCGTAAAACATCAGGGTTTGCAAGCTATGGCACTATGCTCCATACTGTCTGTGATCTGCGTCGGTTCCGTTTCCGTTTGATCTTTGATATAATCCAACCACTCTTGCGTAGGACTCAAATTCTGAACTGTCTTATTCTTGTCGTCGTTCTCCTCATTATTGGACATTTCATTTGTACTTGATTCACATTCTAAATTGTAGTTTTCTATACTATTAGCATCATCTAGCGTTGGGGTAAACTGTTGGTCCATAACATCGTCCCGTACGGTAACAAAACACGTACAATCCTCCTCACTGGTTATCTGTTTTAAAGCTTCCTTATTTAAAATACTCTCTTCTATACATTTATAAGAATACATATGGTCAGCGTCTGGTACAATGTAATCTTCGACAGCAAAATCTTCATCGTCAATTTTTAACTTTTTAAAATCTATAATACCATATTTACGTATCTCCGCTAGCAGCGTTGGCTCATTTTCATAAGATATATTTATTGGCTGGGCACTATTTATGTTTTTACGGCTGTAAACCACTTCCAATTGCCTAAGTGTTTGCAATTCGCGGGCTTTCAGGGCGGCGTATATCCTCGTGAACGATGCTGTTAACGTTGTTTTCAGCTGAAAATAAAATAATCCATCGATAAATCAGCGTGTTATGGCTGAAATTATTGAAAAATGCAATATTTACTTCTTCGAAAGACACAACAGGGCCGCCCTCCATTTTCTTTTTGAGCTGTCAACATAAGTCTGTGGCTGCTGATCCTGTCAATTGTCAAAACATATTTAGGGGAGAGAGTAGTATTGTTGGCACCCCCCCAATCATTGGCACTTTGGATTTAATTTGCAAATATTAAGAACTGCCAGCTTAGAAACGCGTAATAAATATTTTTTTTAAATCTTCCATCCCTTTGTTGGTAACACTCAATCAGTAGCTATTATATTTCACAACCAGCAACACTGCTAAAAAAATATCTACTCAGAGGGGGGCGCCAGTTTTGCATGCGGCAGTCTTGCACAAATGTCACTTTTGACAGTTCCAAATCTGTTGAGGGCAGATTTGCAGGAGGCAACCTTGCAGGCGGCAACCTTGCAGGCGGCAACCTTGCAGGCGGCATTTTTGCAGACGGCATTCTTGCAGAAAGCAAACTTGCATACAAACCCGAAGTTAGCAACGTTTGAGAATGGCGCATTAGGACATGATTACATGAATAAAATAATTTTATATTATTTTACAAACCAAAAATAAAGCAGTAAAGCGGTCATATGTTATTAATTTTAAATTTAGAAAAAGAAGTAGCAAATTATCATGTCAGGGTAAATTAAAGTGGTGAATATTTTTACCTCTCCACATTTAATTACCGGCATCCTTGTAGTGGATGATTCAGTACATCAAACTAAACATTAAAAAAAATGGTTTAAGTTTTTCTGTTAGGTTAGGTTAGGTTAGGTTTTTCTTTCCCTAAAATCGAAGTGACATTAATTACCGGCATCCTTGTAGTGGATGATTCAGTACATCAAACTAAACATTCTAAAAAATGTTTTAAGTTTTTCTGTTAGGTTAGGTTTTCCTTTCCCTAAAATCGAAAGTTGATTGCTGAGATCCGCGATGGAGAGGACACTCAAAGAAGTGGACTGGTTTCCGTACCCTGACATATGAAAACGCGGCTTTTGTCGATTTCTACTCTGGTAACACTAAATTTTAAATACGATGTTTTGCTTCTAACTTCATTTTCTGCAAAAATGCCGTCTGCAAAAATGCCGACCATCGAAACGTCAGTTTGACATTTGCAAAACTGCCTTCTGCAAGATTGCCTTCTGCAAAACTGCCGCCTGCAAGAATGCCGTCTGCAAGATTGCCGTCTGCAAATCTGCCTTCTGCAAGTTTGATGGGACCCTACTCAGACAGTCCTAGTGAAAGAGAATTGCTGTTGATTCCTTCGCAAAATTCATGAAGAGTGGGTAAGTTTCTTGGTCTGTTTCATAATATATTAATGATTCTAGAAAGTAATGAATTGTTTCTTTGATTAGTTAAGTGTGATAAGTTGTGTTTTATGCAGTTTTATACTAATTAATAACCTCTAAAACAACGTTTTAGGGGGCCAATCACTGTACCTTTAGTTTAATAAGAAAGTTCTATTGATTGGCATGTGGGCCAATCATTAAAAAACGGTTTTAGAATTTACTATGGCATTTTATAATTTATAAGAATTGTAATTAAAGGGTTGTTTTGAGAAATGATCTTAAAACTGTCATAAACCCTCTGTATACAAATGTTAGCACTGCCAATTATTGTACTTTTTACTATATTGGCACTGCCATTCAATGTACTCTCATAGGGGCCAATCATTGTAATTTATCTGATTTGATGTACTAGTGATGTGCAGATTTTTTCTCTCTATCTCAGAAATAAAGAATAAATAATTACTTTATGTTAATTTGTATAAAATGCATAGTGCCGCGTAATATTATCCCCAAATGTTTATTACTTACTTAAGTACTAACCTAAGTTTTCTTACAGATATTACCATGCCAAAACCACCCGAAGGAAAAAAGTACGAAAAAAAATATTCCGAAGAAGATTTGTGTAAAGCAATTACATGCATTCAAAATGGGATGCCTAAAAAGCAAGCTGCTCGCTTGTTTAAAATACCTAGAGCGACTTTACAATTTAGGCTCTCTAATAATATCATAAAATCAAGACCAGGTCCACCAACGGTACTGACCAAAATAGAAGAAGAAACTCTCGTTGAATGGATAATATCGTCTAGTAAAAAGGGATTTCCCCGTAGGAAAGAAGACGTCTTATGCAGCGTAGAGCAATTTTTGAAAAAGTCGCCCCGACCAAACAAATTTATAAATGACATACCTGGAGAAGGATGGTACAAGCTGTTTTTGAAGAGGCATCCCGAAATTGCCTCCAGAACAGCCGAAGCAGTTACCTCAGCCAGTAGTAAGGTCTCAGAAGAAAATATAAGGAGCTGGTTTAAACAAATAGAAACATTACTTACAGAAGAGCAGCTACTTCAAATCCTTGATGATCCGAGTCGTGTCTACAATGGAGACGAAACAAATTTTCAATTGTGTCCTAAGCAGGGTAAAGTTTTAGCTCAAAAAGGCTCAAGAGATGTGTACGAGATTGACACTGCACAGGCAAAATCTGCGTTAACGGTTATGTTTACATTTGCAGCGAACGGAAATATCACTCCACCTTTAGTCATATACCCGCTTAAACGGATGCGTGCAGAAATACGAGATTCTGTTCCTTCTCATTGGGGACTAGCTCTCTCGGATAATGGTTGGATGACGAAAGATATTTTCTTTCAATATATTACGAACGTATTATATCCTCACCTTCTAAATCAAAACGTTGAATTTCCAATAGTTTTGTTCGTTGATGGTCATAAAAGCCATATTAATTATGATTTCAGTCAAAAATGCAAAGAGATTGGAATTGTATTAATTGCTTTATATCCAAATGCAACGAGAATTCTGCAACCCGCCGACGTGGCTGCATTTAAACCTTTAAAAAATGGATGGAGGAAAGGTTTGCTGGAATGGCGAAGAAATAACACTTCGAAACAACTAACCAAGGTAGACTTTGGACGGATCCTTTCCATTGTGTTGAAAAAGTATATACATAATCAGGTGGTGATAAATGGGTTCAAAGCGTGTGGATTATATCCATGGAATCCTGATAGTGTGAATTATGCTAAATGTCTTGGGAGAAAATCAACAGTTGGAACAGAGACTATACAAGCGCAGGAAAAAAAACTAACGATGACAGATTTCGAAAGAATCGTGGGAACAGATATTTTATCCGGGCTCCAAGACGAAGTTTCAGTACCAGAAAATTGTTTTCACAAGGCTTTGGCAGTCATCTACAAGTTCCTTAAATCTGAAAATCTCGCAAATAACAACGATATTTCTTATGAAGAGGAATGTTTATTAATCGGAGATGATTGGTTACCGATTAAAGATGTGCCAATTGTAATATCGCAAATCCCCGATCGAGAAGAAAACCTTACTATTTTGGAACATCACGGACATGATTACTACATAGAAGACAGAAAAATGAATGTCGAAATAGAAGAAATTGTCATTGAAAACATAACAGAAACTGAAAACATTAAAAAGTCAAACAATGACAATTTAGAAAAGAAAATCGATGTAGAAGACACACTAAACAATTTTATTGAAAATAATGTGGAACAATATGTTGGTACAAAAGCAATAGAAATAGACCTAATAGAGCAATTCGCTGATAGGTTAGATAACTCAGGCAACGTAATTGCTGAAGATTTGAGTTTAATAGAATGTTTCAATATTGACAATGAAACAACAACGCCAGTGAAATTGAAAAACACCTAAACGTAAAGGTAGAATAGTATCTGAAAAACCTTGCTACGTTTTAACTAGCAAAGAGTGGCTTGATATTGAAGAAAAGAAGCAAAAAGAAAAGATAAAAATAATTAGAGAAAAAGAAGATCGTAAAAAAACTAGAGCAGAAGCCAAACTAGCTAATGAATCAAAGAAGAAGAAAGCAGCAATACCTAAAGGAAATGAGACAGTAACAAAAATAAAAGAAAAAGCTAGGGTTGTAAAAGGGAAAAGTAATACAGGACAAAAAGGACCAAAAATCAGCATTGAAACAGAACAGAATGAATGTAATAAAAAACAGAAACTTAATGACAGCAAAAATATTACTACACTGGAAGCTGACCCTCTAAATGTCACAAAAGAGAACAAGATACCGAACAGTAATGACATTGACAGTAGTTCAAGAAAATTAACTCAACAAAATTATAAGAAAATTAGAAGGGGAAAAAATGATACTGAACTAAAACAACAGCAACTTGAAGCAGAAAATCGTAAAAGAAAAATAGCAGTTTATGAAACTGAAGAAAATAAGAAAATAAAAGTGAATGAGACTGAATTATTTTTAAATACAAAAACGACCGAAGAAAACAAGACTAAAGTAAAAATAACGTCAGATGTCCATTTGCCACTGGAACACCATGTTAAGAAAATTATTTTTGACGAAGCTTGTGATGTCAAACCAAACGTTATTTTAACTAAAACAAAGAAAATGTTCCAAAGAAAAACAATTTTTAAAAATCAGAAGGAACTTGCAGAATTCATAAACAATGTAAATGATGATGAAGATGATGATAGTTTTTAATTTTTTTATTGTTTTCCGAAGTTAAATAAATAAAAGTTACCTACTTCTATATTTATCGTATTTATGAAGTTCACCGATGAAGTTCCGTCACTATTACTCAATTAGTTGCATTCATTGGCACCTCACGTGTACAGTGTCTGGCACTGCCAATCACTATAATTTGGCTGGTGACAATCACTGTACTCAAAGGTGCCAACGATTGTGCTTTTGGGTGTTTCCCACTATTTTGTGAATTTTGATATGAAAGAAAGAGTTTAGTAGGCCAAATCAGTTTAAATATTAGTTCTTCAATCCTTACAGTATTGAAAGCCACAATTCATCGGACATTTTCATAACTTATTCCAAAAATATTAGAGCTCAAAAATGAAAGTTCCCTTAAAGTGCCAATCATTGTACTCTCTCCCCTACATAATTAAAAAATGACACTATTTTTTAGAGATTTGGTTTTTGAGTTCAACATTAAAATTTCTCATATTACCTATCCAAATAACTAAAAATAATATTTTTGTTTGATTCCTGTATGATTGGTAAAAAGACACATATTCATTGCATTTCTGTAACCGCAAATGAAGTAGAGGTGGGCGTTTTTTCTTTAAAATAACCATGTGCGTAGAGTGACGTTCTCGCCGCCTGCGCCACCGCCAATAGTGGCCAATAGGTTATCAAACTGAAAGGGCAGAGCCACGCTTGCTCCAGGTACGCAACTAACGCAAAGCAATATGGCGTTTAGACCTTGAATTTGCACGGACTGATAACCTAGAGACACACAACCTACGATTGACAATGCAATATTTACTTATTCGAAAAACACAACAGGGCCGCCCTTCATAGCGTGAAGTTTCGGCGACGTTTCGGCGATGTTGCAACCGCCGCTGTCCAGGTAGACTGTCCCATTCAACACGATATCAATGGCAACGTCGCTTAGGTTTTTGTGTCTGTCATCTCTTTTCATTAAAAATCAAGATAGTCTGGGAAGCTAACGATATTTTTGGTACTGATTTTCCGTCACCAAACGTTGATAGAGCCTAATGCTAAGTAGCGGACATGTATTTTGTAGGGGGGTTTTCCGGTGGGTTGAGCTGGAAAGTGCTTTTGAAAATACAGACGCTCTCTACTTTTTTAGAACTAATCATAATCGTTTTACTGTCAAGTCGCATGCTGCATTGATTAGAAAAAATAATCTGGCTGATCAATGTATAGGTATGGCAAAGGTGTCTGGTACCTAAAAAATCGATCAAAATTGTGGTTCTTTTTTGGAAGACGATACTTAAAGGTTAGAGAATACTTAACGGTTAGTTGGTTAGATGATCCTTAACGTTATAATGATCAAGCAAGCAAGCAATTTTATATGAGTAAACTCCAGTCACACGTCGAAGCTGACACGTACATTTTTTTAATCTTGAAAAAATCTTTAATCTAATCTTAAAAATCCTTGTATCCTCCGAAATCGTGGAAAAATCGTTACATTTCGGTATTTCAGTAGAAAAATCCCCATATCGGTAGAACTTCCGAAAATCGGAAGGATCAAGACCACTGGTCGTGAGTTGCTGGACAAGCATCTCTGGACGGTCAAACAAGGCTAGACAAGCATTGCAAAAATATGTTATCAAGCTTTGTCAACAGCGCGTAGTTAGCTTCTCAATCCATCAGGCTTAGTTTCTAGACGGTCAAAATTGCTTGTCAAGCACCAAAATTCACGTGCTTGACAAGCAATTTGATCTTCTAGAGAGCCCTTAACTTTCGGAATCATGAAGCTGTTTATATAATTTGTTTATAGAAGGTGTGTGCAAGCACACTAATATTAAAATAATAGGCTTTTACCGCAGTGGAGAGAGATAAAATGCGGATATAATACGGATAATACGAAAAACGCCGATCGCCGTGCGTGGCCACCCAGGGGTTAAGGGTCCAGCGGGGTGTTATCTGAAAAATTTTGCATGCTAAATTTGCTATGGTTCATTAGATTTACATGTGCCACAGACAAATTTAGCATGTAATGTTTTTTAATGAATAGGCCTTCGGCGTCATAACGCGTTGCGTACGTTGGACAAGTTGTAGCACTGCCATAAATTAACCAGTTATTATTTTAAATTGCTCAACGCTATAATCTATGGTATTGTTGATTCCGCGTTCCGATTTCCGAGCGTTATTAGATTTTTTCGGTGTTATTTTCAGTAATTTCTGCTAATAAATGGCGAAAATAGAAATAAATTCGCGCTGCAAGCGAAGACCGACACCCCTGGTGTGATATAAAAACTATTTTCGTTTCTTTTTACTTGATCTTCGTTCGGTAAAGACGTGTCAAAATGAACGAGCCGACTAAACGGGAGAAAGTGAATTTCGACGATATTTGTAGAGCGTGCATGGATAACAAGGCGAATTTAATAGATTTACACGCTAAAATGGACGATGTTAAAGAGGAGGGAGCGAGCTTTGCGGACGTCTTAATGCTGTGTTCTCCGATTCAGGTTGTTTTTTGAATCCCACAGTATTATTTGCATTATGTTTTGTGGTATAACGGTGATAGAAAGCCTTCCCTCCCGATAATGCTTACGGAATACCGTGTAAGACCCCTTATTGCAGTCTTTAGTGCCAAAGAACACAAGCCAAACTTTCAAAATTTGGGCAAAAAAAGCTTCCATTTTCAGGAGATATAACAGTATTAGTATAGATTATGGTTCAGAGTGACGCCCTTAATAATAACCCTTAATCCGTCTAGTGCCTATAGGCATTTTGCATCGTTTGACAGATCCACCCCTAACCGCTCCGGCCGGCACCCGCGTATATTATATAAATATATAATATACATGACTAACAAGATTAATTACTAGTTAACACGAAGGAATTCATGAAAAGACGTTATTGTTAGTATTTATTCACACAATCGACCAAAAAGTTGCAGCGCAGTTTTTTGCAAGCGATAGCTGGCCTCCGAGCGGTTTATATTGCCATTTACTGACTCCAAATTTAAAATAAGTCAGCGCTGATGCGGTGCTGCCATCGTGTAAATTGATTTTGAGTCAGCGCGGTTGCGTCGGTGCTGACTTCAATATTCCCACTATATATTTTGAAGTCAGTCTGCTCCTACCGTCACCCGCGCCAGCATTACTGACTTTTGTCTAAATGCCAAAGATGGTTGATGTTGCGTTGTGTCGAAAATTTTAACTTTGCTAAAATGATGTTTCTTCTCGATACCTCCTTCTAATGTTTCCGACAACTCTTTTAACAGCAGAAAGGAAAATTTTCTCAGCAAATAATTCACTCTTACTCCACTGACTTAAATTGCACAGCTGACTACGTTCTGAAAATGAAACTAAACTCCACATTCTCTTTCTAACGCCTTCATTATTAAAATGTATGAAGCATTTGACAATCTTATTTAAGAAATCCTGACTGACAACACTCTGTCATAGAGTGGGCAAAAAACCTATTACAGTCAGTAGTGCTGAGAAGCAGTCAGGCAGCCACGCAGTCAGTAGCCAGTCGACTGCCACCTCATCAGTGGCTTTGACAAGTCCGGACGAAGGAATCGCCGCTTAGACGGTCATTTTAAAGCCAATGGGTCCCTATATTTCATATAATCTGTGTATGGGCGCAATTACAGAAACCGACATTGGTGATTGGTTGTACTGTCACTTACGATTTTGGTATCTATTTTTTGCACAATTCACTTCTAAGACTTCTTTATCCCATTTTGAATTGGCCAATAAACTTAAATCAAAATCCAGCTACTTTTATAGTAGTGAGTCCATTATGAAAACTGGTTTATTTTCTAGTCATATTATATTGGTTAAAGCGCTATCTGGTCTACGTTCTACTTATCCATCGCAAACTGCCATACTCAAGTTGAAGGAGACATTACTTAATTTAAGTCAATTTCATTATTGAATTTTTGATTGAGGTACAATGTAATAATTTAGATTTAGAATTGTTATTTTTGCATAAAGGCATCGTTGGTACTAAAAAAAGTAGGTATACGGCCTGTAAAATCTTCAGCAGAAATTAAACTATTCGGTATTTGGTTGAATAGTAAAAATATGCCTTATATTTGACACTAATTATGTGTATCCTGTTTCAGTTTTCTCTCTATTAGTGATGCCACGAATTGTGATTTGGCCGAATACCGAATACTATATATTCGGCCACGCTATCGGCCGAAGCGCTGAATATTCGGCTGCCGAATGTTCGGCGTAAGATGTGTGCGTGGCGTGCATTGCGTGTGACAGGTTATGACCTGTCATTGGTGGCAACCGTTTCTTGACCCGCGGTTCAAAACTAGTTTCCTGGAATTGGTTCAAACGGAAAGAGGAAGACAAAAAAATCTTTTAGAAGCTCTGAAAATGGGTTGTGATGAGTCTAGTAGTATTTAATCTGATGGTTATTCTTCTCCACTTCCTAAGAAAAGAAAAACCAATGAAAATGATAAAATGATTGAAATATTAGACAGTTTCTAGAACTGTTTGAGGAAGTCGCTACAGATAATATGCAAAATGATGAGGGTGTGGAGAAAAGTTCTACTGCTCATGAGATTGATTTTTATTTGAAAACTGTTTGCCTAGATCGGACGGCAGACCCTTACGAATGGTGGTTAAGAAACGCAAAGCAATATCCGAACCTGATAAAATTCGCAACAATTTATCTATCATCTGGCAGTAGTGTTTATAGTGAGAGGCTATTTTCAGAAGCAGGAATTATTTACGAGGAAAAGTGAAATCGCTTACCAACAATGATGAAAAAAATGTTTTAATTCATCATAACCTACCACTAATAGATTTTAAGTATTGCGTTTTAAGAGTGGGTTTTTTTCATGGTATTCGTTATTCGGCCGAATAGTACGCAGTATTCGGCTGAATACCGAATATTTAAAAAAGTGGCCGAATAGGCCGAATATCGAATAGTACCGAATATTTGGTCCTAATTCTAGCCTAATACTCGGTTCGGTGCTATTCTATATCTATTCTAATTCTATATCTCATTCAATTTCAGATCGATAAAGAAGATGGTTTACCTCAGAAACTTTGTAACGACTGCATTACTGCTCTCGTCGTCTCTTATGAATTTCGTAGCCTCACCGAAAAGAACGATGGTGCCTTACGTTCGATCTTATCCTCGATGAATAACCGAGATGACTTAGTTTCCGACATAAAACAAGAACCCGACGTCGATATAATAGCTGACGTTAAAGAAGAAAAAATCGAACCGGAGCCCGTCGTCGACGAAGACTATGATAGTTTCGACGTAGATCCCGCTGATGATATACACGATGATGACTATACCGACGAGCCCGCGAAGAAGAAAACGAAGAAGTTGCGCGGTAAGTACTCGTGCAGCGATTGTGGGAAGACGTTCACGAAGACGACGCGCCTCGAGAAACACATGCAGCAACACGCCGGAACGAAGGACGACAACAAACTGTTCGAGTGCTACATCTGCAAGAAGACGTTTTTGAAGCCGTCGGGGCTCGCGCGGCACATGACCACACACGACGCCCAGGCGAAGCCCTACGAATGCGCCACTTGCATGCAGCGGTTCAAACGGGAAGCGCTGCTCGTTCGGCATATGACAATTCACACGAACGGCATGGACACGGTCAAGAAAATTGCAAAATTAGACGACGACAAGAACGAAAAGTACGAATGCGAAGAATGCTCGGTGCGCTTCGATTCTAGGCACTCTCTATCCAGCCATATGCGAATCCATAAAGAAAAAGAGAAAATTCAAAACTACTCGTGCAGCATCTGCCAGAAGACTTTCTCGTCGAAGAATCCGCTGACCAGGCACATGAAATTACATACAGACGATCGTCCGCACAAGTGTACCATTTGCGACAAGCGTTATTCGAGGCAGGATCAGCTGTTGGATCATGTTAACAAGCATAATGGAGTTAAACCAAATGTTTGTAACTTCTGTCATAAAGGTATTTTCGACATTTTATTTCATAATTATTTCATTTTGACAATCCCGTAAAGCAGTGTAAATTTTTAGTCCAGCTAATACAATTTAATACAATTCACTCTACTGCAGTAGGTAGGCATTCCTACACTTGAATGCTTCATTGCGTCTAATATTCTCAGTAATATAAATGATTATGGGAAATTAACTATCGTGATAGTTGTGACTATATTAAGTAATTTGAGTAATTTATAAACGGTCAAGGAATCACCAATAATCATAACATAATATAATAATGTAAATTGCTCATTAAATAAATAGAACAATGTATATAATCATAATTATCCTAGTAATAACGAGATAGTCATGGAAATTGATAATCATATACTAAAATCGTCGATATAATGAAAAAATTGTAATAAAAATTGTAGAAATAACTGTTCCTGTCCAGGGTTGGAGTTATACCTGATTATTATTATATTATTTTTAATTAGATTACAGAACATTAAATATATATAGGGCGGAAAGGAAGAATTGCCTATCTGTATACTTTATATGGAATTGTGTTTAGCCACTAGTTTAACATACATGTCGAAAATGTACAATTAACACAATTGGCAAGAAAATAAATAAATAAAGGACAATGGGTCATTTCGTACCCACTTGCAAAGTTTGTTGTAACACTGCCACATATACCAAAGGAAAGCTTATTACAGGTGTAACATTTCTTTCTATAGCAGCTAAGCTAAAATACGTACAGTAGGTACCTAAAAACCCTAGTTACATAATAAACCCTGTTTAACTAGGTTAAATTACTAGTTTTTTTCACAATATCATCCATATATACACAACTTCTGACAGGTATAAATCCAATACGACATGGATTAATGAGTTGAACTTTGATATTATTATTTCTTAACCGCTCGAAAGCCAGCCTTCGCACGCAAAAACTGTATCGCAACTTTTTGGTCGATTTTGTAAATAAATACTAACAATATCGTTTTTTCATGACTCTCCTCTTGTTACCTAGTAATTAATCTTGTTAGTCGTGTATATTATATATTAACTAGCTGACCCCGCGAATTTCATACCGCCTAACAGTCAATGAATGTCGTGTTACAGATTAGCTGAACTTAATTTTTGTTTTTTTGAAAGTAATACAATGAATACAAAATAAATCACTACTTTATTAACCCGGTCGCTCCGTTACATCCCTTGGGGGACCAAAGGTCGGCCGCCCAAAATTCCGTAATGTCCCTTACGGGACAGAGCGCTCGCCGCTGCGAAAAATGCAATTTACAATTCAAAACGCCGTACGCTTTCTGAGGGCGCTACGATATGGCCAAAATATCTTTAATTCAAGATTTCCGTCTGGCAATATCGAAGGACGATTAAAAAAGTGAGCAGAGACGTCAAACGTCAGTGGTCGCCGGCGGCTTTCACGGCCGCGTATAGTCGCGCGAAATAAGTGATAAAAACGGTGTTTGTGCAGTGTTTCTGTGCCATTTACTGGAGAACAGTGAGTAATTTGCATTTTTAAGTAGTTAAGGAATGAGGATTAGTCAATTGAGATAGTACATTTGCTGTTTTTCACGAATATTTATGCAAAATGCTTCGGCGACAACTTACGCACCGGGGACAGATGGCGTTTTGTGTTTTGTAATGTTTATGAAATATCACGGAATATCGCGTAATATGATGTAATATTGTTTCAATTCGCTGATCAAATAGTTATTCTTTCATTTACATCGTAAGTAATTACATAATAAGCCGTATTTTTTCATTACGAGTAGTTTCATAAAATGCCGTCTCATTATGGTGTTTGTTTTGACAAGTAGTATGAAAGTATTACAATATTTCGAGTGCGTTTTTCTATTCTTTTTCTATGAAATGTGACTTTGGAGTATTATAATTGGTTATTCGACATATAATAAGTATATAATGAGACAATATATTTGAAAAAATATAACCAATTTTATATTATGAGCATTCAAAGTTTATTATTAAGTTGCGGATGCTAACTCTCAAAATTTTAGATTTTTCTGTAATATCAGACAAAGCTGAAAGTTCTAATTTGATTTTTTAAGAAGTGAGATGTAGTGGTAAAGTTATTTTGAAATAAATTCATATAAAAAAGTACCCTAAATAGTCAGAAATATATATATATATATATATTTTTTTATAAGAATACATCAAATTTTTTTTGGCTGAATTACTAAATATTTTTGTATGCAAATAAGTAAAACAAAATAACAGTTTTGGTAAAGCATTTAATAAAGAACATAACTCTATTTACAATTTTTGCATATTTTCCGTAATTTGTGATAAAAACATAGAAAAGATTTTATAGGCGAATTTTTTCAGTTCGCCAACTTTGTAATATTTATTCATTATTATCTTAATTGTTTTACGAGATAAATTTATAATGTTTTAAATTTCAAATTTCAATGCGGTCATTTTACAGTTATTCTTTTTATGATCCTTATAGTGGTTTATAACTTATGATCGTTTTCCTCAAGGCCATCGACTCTCGCCAATTTCACGCGCCAAACTGACAATACAAACGGGACGGCCGAATGGGCCGAATTTTAACTTCGCGATGTGAGGGGTTAAGATAATAACACAAAAAGAAATATAAAAGTACAAAAATGAAGTATATCAATCACGTGTCAGCAAGACATGATTGAATTAAACTATTTTCATATTGTGCAGCATGGGATGCACTCGGTTTAAATCTCTTCATTGAAGCATCTTATGATATACGACATTTTTTGTTTTTTATCAGGAGCAAAAACAAATAAAGCGGATGATTGCCGACACGTGAACATGCTACATACAATTGACCATGAGAAAAACATGGATTTACATTTTGTATGGGAAAATGTTTTTTCTTTTATTTAAATTTTTTGACAATTTTCCAATTTTTGTTTTTAATAGTTATTCTGCTATTCGGACGGATACAAATACTACAAATGAAAAACCTTGAAAATCGGTCTAGCCGTTCTCGAGTTATAAGTGTTCGAACAAACCCGACTTTGTTTTATATATATAGATGTAATATATATGGGGACCGGCCGAAGCGGTTACGCGCGGATCTGTCAAATGACGCAAAATGCCTATAGGCACTGATGGTGTCCGACGGGTTAAACAAGCACAATGAATTGCTATAAGTCCGCAGTTGTTACACTCTGGGTACGCCTTTAATCCAAAAACGCCCATTGTCTTTTATTACTACTTTTTCTGTATTTACTGGCGAACCAATACTCTTTTAAACATTTTTTTTCATTTCAGCCTTCTCACAGTTATGTAATTTGAAAGATCACCTCCGAACGCACACTGGCGAGACGCCGTATCTATGTTCCGAATGCGGTAAAGGCTTCAACAATGGATCCAACTTACGGCAGCATATGATGCGGCACACCGGCCTCAAACCGTTTGCTTGCAATCTTTGTCCGAAGAAATTTTCAACCAAAGGTTTTAATTACTTGACTTTTCGTTATTTTTATGGCTTTTTACTTTTGTTGAAGATAACATAACTTACCCAAGATTTTATGTCTACTTTTTAGGTCAAATGACTTGTCATTTAGGCACACATACCGGAGCCCACCCTTATGTCTGCGACACGTGTGGTCACGCCTTTACCAAACCGAATTCACTGAAAAAACATAAACTAATACATCTAGGAGTTAAGCCGTTTGAATGCGACGTCTGCAGTATGAGGTAACTCAATCAGATCATAACATTTGAAGATTACTCTCCCAGCCGCGGCTTACTTACACCACAGTACACCAGACAGTATCTTCTCTTAGAGTATTGTTTTAACATATACTGCAAGAGTATTGTTTTGATAAGAACGCACACTTTAATACCTAAGATATTAAAGAAGATTTGTATTTAAAATTATCAATATGCATTTAGATTTATTGATATCTGTTTTA
This sequence comes from Micropterix aruncella, assembly GCA_944548615.1. Classification (NCBI taxonomy): domain Eukaryota; kingdom Metazoa; phylum Arthropoda; class Insecta; order Lepidoptera; family Micropterigidae; genus Micropterix; species Micropterix aruncella. The sequence goes on from OX155965.1 coordinate 23,205,417, forward strand.
AGAACGTACATTTATTTGTTTAATTGAAATGTAATGTTTAGGAATTGTTTTATGAATAGAAATGTTCATCCTATAAAAAAAGACTTGCTGATGTATTATTTAGAGAAAACGGTCCTCAATTACGCTTAGTTACTGTTCTTCAAAGAATAATAAATCGCAGCTAGGACCTATTTTTAGCCGTGAGCTGCCCACAGGTGATAGCTTAAACTTCCCTTAAAACTGAGGAATTTATACGATACTCATTTTGCAGATTTTCGTGTAAGGACCATCTGAAGCGCCACTATAGGATACACACAGGAGAAAAGCCATACAAATGTAAATATTGCGAAAGAGCCTTTACGCAGAGCAACGATCTTGTCAAACATACCAGATCGCATATCGGAGAGAATATATACCAGTGAGTGATATTCCTGTTTAATAATCTGCAATAATATTGTCTCTCTCGTGATTGACAAAATTTGCTATTTTGCTACAGGAGAGACAAAAAACATTAAAAAAAAATGATTTTTTATCTGATTAACATCTTAGCTGCGTGTGGCTCAGATAAGAGCCAAGTATGGGTCATTTTGGGAGTCAGCCGCAGTTATTTTTATTATTATTATCACTTTTACAAACGGGCAGCATAATTGCTGATATGTTTGAATATAAAACTGAGTACAATTACAATTTCTGTTTAAGATGGGCGTCTCTATTTTGAATATGTAGACACTACACGTTTCAACCACTTCTGCAGGTAAACTGTTCCACCGGTCGGTCTACAATTTGGTCGGTTAGGAAATGTTTCCTGGGATTCATGTGGAGTCGTGTTTTCTCCAGCTTAAAGTTGTGTCCTCGCAGATGATGCTCGTAGTTTCGCTTGAAGATTGATGGCTATTCGAGGCAATCGTAGCATCTATTGGAGATCTTATATGTCTCATCCCCGATACGACGATCCTTGAGTGCGGGCAGTTGCAATCTGCGGACTCGTTCTGCATATTCCAGATTTTTGAACCCCATTGGCATCTTGGTCTCTCGGCGCTGGACTTTCTCGAGGATATCCTCATCTTTCCCAAAGTACGGATTCCATATCTGGAATCCAAACTCTAGCATAGGTCTGATGTAGATTTTGTATAGTTACACAAATAAGGCTGGTGTGATATAATTAAAACTCCTACAGACCGTTTTCAGTTTTTATATACTGTGGTTCCAAAAAGTAGCATCAAACCTAAGCAGGGTGGTACGGCACCATAACCTTTCAGAAGGCAACCTTCGCGTGCAAAAATGGTGCTGCATCTTTTTTGGTCAATTTTGTATATAAATACTGCCTAAATCTTTTTTTAATGAATTCTCTCTTATTACTTAATTATTAACCTTACAAGTCTTGTGTATTATATATTTATATAATATATATAGAGGCAAGCCAAAACGGTTACGTGCAGATCTGTCAACCAGTGCAAAAGGTCGATGGACCTGTTTGGTGCCTGGTGCTGGGCCACGGCGCAAAGCTTGGGCCAATGCGTGGTGCGGCGGCGGAGCGCACCGAGTGGCGAGCCATGGATAATATTAGTATGGAGGGCACCGCAGCGGCACCCGCTCAGGCGCCGCACGACCACTGCATCGCGTGGCCTGGCCGTCAGCGGTTAAGGCTTATCTAGAAAACCCCCATGTATGCTCAGCGATTTTTGATGGTTTCGTAGTTATGTTTTTTTTTTCATATCCCTATTTCATGACATTACTTTTTTCCAATTACTTGAATAACTGTTATGATTATTTGTTTTTTTTTAAATTAGCTGGGTAACTGCCCAATCTGGCGCCATAACATTTACTCTCATAGGTCTTAGCCCTGACCCAATAAAACAATCGAAAAACCAAAAAATACCCATGAGATCGGTTTTTCCATATTTTTTTACCACCATTTTAAAAAAAGTTTATTTTTATTTTTTTTTAAATTTATTTATTTAAGGAAAACGAACAGCCATGTAAAATATTAATTAACAATCAGAATACTAACTGATAACCAATAACAGGTTCTAACATGTAGAAATAATTTAGAAAACATGGGATGCCAGCAAAAACGCACGTCAGGGTCAAACACTATAGGTTAGTGAATTACGTGATTTACATTACGTACTTGGAAAGAGAGGCAAAAAACACAAAACAGGAAAGTTGAGATAAACTTATATTTCTTCACATTTTTAAAAAATATTCCTATTTTGTCATCTAATTATTCAACTAATTTCATGGCACACAAACATTTTAATTCTATATGTGTAAAAGGTGCAAACAAAAATTTTGAGAATAGGTCAAAAATTGAATTTTAAAAAAACTTATTTGAATATGTTTTTTACAACAACAAAAAAATACAACCCTCTTGGTCAATGCAAATATGGCATGGAGAATTCTCTTTCCAGCAAGACAAGGCGAGGTGATGCACTACTTTATGGGACACCCAGTATACATATTGAAAAATAAGATTCTGGACAGAAATATGGCACTAATGCTTATTGACCATGATCATATTCCCAAATGTTGTAAGATATAACACTAAGATCAAGCATGTGGTAAAGTTTTGATACTAGATTGTAGTAAAGTCACTAGATTATTACTTAAAATGTCTTTTTAGTTAGCCTATTTGGCAGATTGGCATGTTTACCATGGTGATCTTTTTCACCCTATCATTTTTTATCAATGCCAACAGATAGTGTCAGATATAAAAGTGGATTAAGGTGCTTTTCTTATTCTTTAGAAAGTCATACAGTTATCAAAAACGTAATATACTACATACGATAGTTGATAATGATACATTTATTATTAATTTACATACGAATAAGGGAGGTAAATAAAAACACCGGAAGTACAAGGTTGCGAAGGGAAATGAGAAATTTTGACTTAGAGTTGGCAACACTGTTGTTCTGGAAGTTGTTCGGAACCGATGCATAGTTGTTGGGAACGCGTTTCTGTTTAGTAATCATGGAGATGAGCACAGTGATGTGGAACGTGCTATCGCTGTGAGAGCGTTTTACAAGCAGGGCGATAGCAAAACTGCTGCGCAAAGGGTATTTCGACAGCTTCACCAGCTAGAACGTCATGGACGTGTCCCTCTGCTCATGCGATTACAACGAGGGTGCGTAATTTTGAAGGAGATGGGTTAGTCTTTAAAAAGAAGGTGACGTTCGAACGGTACAAACTCCAGGGAAGCAGCTGTTCCAGTCCATCGAGAGGAGCTCCTCGCCGCTCCGTTCGACAAGATGCATCTGCGCAAAAGATTGGTCGCGACTGAATAAAGCGCGAATTACAGTTAATGAAAAAATAATGCACGAATTAATGAAAACACAAATGGCTGTATACATGCATTTCTGTCAATAAAAGATGTTTTTCCTGTGTATTCGTGCACATTACGTTATTTAAAATTTCTCATTTCCTAGCTCAAGCTCAACTATCTATTTTAGCTACTATTAGCCCTACCACTATCAAACAACTGGAGGACAAACAATTTAAAAAACATTAAGGAGATGCTGATAGGCCACCCTTTCTATAATCTGACCGAATTTGAGGGCCATGACTTTGCAAATATTGTACCAATTTGAATGATAATTATATATGTACTTTTAGTATTTAATGGAAGATTTAGCTTTAATTTGATTATTTAACAATTTACTTACTACTTTGGATGTTACTTTGTACAGTTTTTAGTACGAATATATTCGATTTATTGACTATTTCAATTGTTACGCTTCTGATTTGATTATTCAACTTTTTAACTATTTTAATTATTGTGTGTTTAGTAGGTAGCCATTAGAATTATTGACTATTTTATTAAATAAACCTTTAATGTTTTTTGTAATAAGATTCTACGACGAATAACTTTTAGTAGGTTCCAAAGTTTCTTAGATACTATATATATGTTTAAATAATATATGTATGTTAAGTAAAGATTAAAGTAGTAATGAGACTTACTACTTAAAACACAAATATTTTGACACGTCCAAGAGCGGTTTTTAGCCGCCAATTGGACACGACGTAAATGTAATGTAAATTATAAGATTTTTCCACATTGTGTAATAAATTGTAAATTTTTTGGTGGATAAAAGTGAAATTGACTAAAATGTCAGATGTGATAGTTGATCATTGGAGAGACAAAATTATGCTGAAATTAAAACCTTTTTTTTTAATTTTTAGATGCACTGTCTGCGACGAACGTTTCCGCCTACTCACCGAGCTAAAAAAACACTACCCGATCCACTACCTGAAAGCGGACGACCCGGCGGTCATGGAGGAAATTAGGAAAAATTTAAAAATTGCCGGAATGAAGAAGGAGTTTGTGACCGCCGATTCGCAGATGGTCAAGACTGATGCATTCAATCAGTCGTCGTCGGACAGCATCGACAGCAGCATATCTAATATACAGATGTCGACGTAGTTGCAGCGATTTATTTTAGGTTATTACGTTACGTACAAATTCCGTTTGATTATATTGGGAGAATGGGCGAATTAATCTTCTTCGAACTTTATCCTTCGGAAAGACATTTATCTGCCGTTTCCTAACGGTTAATATTGCTCATGGCAGGCTACCAGGCTAACAGTTATTGCCTACACACAATTCTACAAACCTAAGGGGAGGATATATGCGGAAGTGCCAAAACAACACATCGCATAGTCAAGATAAAAGCATTGATTAAATAGCGTATTAGATTGCTGAAAGTCCTACTGCAATTAGGCAAACAGGATTTTACTACGAAATGCAACAAGTAGATCAGTGGCGTGCCCAGGGTTGGTGAATAGGGCAAGCCTGACATACCTTTTTGTGTTTTTTTACGCTTTTTATAATAAAACTAGCTGACCCGTGCCCGCTTCGTTGGGCGGTAAAACTTTTTACTTGTGATGAAATTATGAGTGTGGTTTGGTTAGTACTGAGTGCCATGATTTATTTCCTGACTGCCAAGAGAAGGGTTATATTTTTACTGCATATGTTTGTATGTATTTGCATGCCAATTTGACTATATTACCGTTATTTGTGAGTGTCTTCTTGTGAGTGTCTTATTTGTGAGTGTCTTATCTCTTTAACCATTTATGCAGTAAAAGTGAAATTACATGCGGTAAAAGGGAAAAGTCTTTTGTTTTAAATGCTTGAGGCGATAAATTTACTTATTTTGATAATAATGCATAATTGTTGATAATATGACCAATAAACATGACCTAACGATTTAAATTATTTTTTTTAATTTGGAAAACTACTTTTTGTGACTTAAATATAAAAGTTAGACATATGCTGTCGCTGACTTTTTTGTAGGCATTATCAAGCTCTACAACTTTTCTCTAGAACTTAATCATATATCTCTCATCGTTAAGGCAGCGTTAGTTAGAAATGTTTTCGTTCGACCGTTTTTTCCGACTTACTTTGGAAATCCGACTACCACAAAAAAGTCTTTCAATTATTCGGATTAATTTATAGCCTATGACACTCACAAATAACGTGGCTTTCTATTGGTAAAAGAATTTTCAAAATCGGTTCAGTAGATCCAGAGATTACTTCCTACAACGTCACAAACTTTACCTCTTTATAATATTAGTATAGAAAAAGTGGTACCTATTTACTCTTCAATCTTCAGTTTCAAATTTACTGCTTGTGTCGTAGATTCAATAAAGCACACTAAAGACATGCTACTGTTAGACAGAATTTAACATATACTTATTAGCAGTCGCATACCTGCGGTGGCTTAAGAAAAGCTGTTTTATTCGCTTGAGCGAGTGAAATCAAGTTAAGACCGAAGTCCATTGTTTATCAAGCAATAAAAAACCACAAATCAATTGAAATTATGCAATAAAAAATCTGCGCTGTCACTTGCTCAAAACAAACGGAACTAAATAGACAATGAAGTTGCGCACTCTGCAGCTTCCTCGCTCACATTCTACTTCAGGCTAATGCAGGCCTGGCATATTCGTCAATACAAAAGTCGTATAGCTACATATATTGTTTTGCGTAATTTGCCACAGATTAGAATGAAAGGACCACTGATTGTGAAAGCCCAGTTGCAAGCTCATTTTTGCGAGCGAAATGACTAGCTGAAGTCAACTCGGTACGATTGCAGCGAATTGCTGCTCTGTCGTCGATAACCTGTTTTGTCGCGTGGAGCGATCTGAGCCCGCTAGATAGCACTAGGCGCTCGCAAATTCATTTATTAAAGAGGTTAGCGGTCTTTTTAAGAAAAAAGCAAGCCAGGCTTTTGGGCTTATATGAAGGAACCGCCACTAGTGTAGATGGCAGTCATAGTTCTAAAAATTGATTAATCATCTATTATTATGTTCAGTATCGCGACTTTCGTGGTATAAATCAAAAACTCCATATACTTAGTTAATTTAGTTAAACCGTCTTTTGAAACATTACATAAAAAAGGTCGCAGGAAAGCATTTTATTGACTACTTTCAAAAAAAAAATAAAATTGATAGATTCTGTACCTTCTGACAAAGAGCTTCCCGCTATAGGTTAAACTATTGATTATATTGCGTATTAATTTATTCAATGTCTTACTACAATTGGGCAACCAGGATTTTACTACAAAATGCAACGCGTAGATGGCACTCATCTCCAAATTTTCAATATTCCTCTATTATTATGTTCATTATATCAACTTTCGTAGTATAACAACAGTATGACGGCGCACTGTTGATAGCGCTCTAAACACGCCCATACGGTATAAAATAATATAACAACGAACGAATTTTTAAATCATAACTTATTATTTTAATATTATTTACATAAAATTGACAATATTTAATTTGGTATACAGGTTTCAATACGTAATAATTACTCACTTTAATTTTCAGATAGACTAATTAATAGATGGCATTCTTTCTATACATATTGTTTCTGTAATGTAATCAGTCTATATTTTTATATGCTATAGACTTTAATTTTTTAATGCAATAGATGGCACTAATTATTGAATGTTATTGTTATAATTTCTTCAATTATTAGGTTGTTAAAATCAATCCGTCCTTTAAAATATGCCATTCATTATCAATCTTATTATAGGTGGCTAAATAAATTGCTATTAGTTTGGCCGTCAATGCTATCAGTGCCACCTGCATTTTGACATTTCAGAAGGGTTGCCAAATCGTACTATGGAGTTGAGCAATCTAATCAATGATAAAAGGTATAATTACAAATCTTTCGGATATCAATTTTATATGAATAGATGAAGATCTAAGGTTTTATGTGATTAAAAATTTATTTAATAATTTACATACGTTAAGAAATATTGATAAAAACGAACTGGATTTATGGTTTTGTGGATTTGATTTTAAAATAACCTCCTTGTGTCAATTTCTAAGTCAGTAAGTTGGTGGATCCTCTAAAAGAGTTGAGAATCTTTCAGATTTCATTTGTTTTTTAGTAAAATTCAGCAAATAAATTGAAATCTAAAAACTAAACATAAGGCCGTGCTCACTTTGGATACGAATTTGTATCGTACGTTAACGTACGACGCCAGTCGTACGAATTGAGTGCGCACACTGGTTACGTACTGGCGCGCAAAATTTTTGACTGACTTGGAGACTAAAACATTGGAGATTCAACGAAAGGTTGACCAGGTGATGTCGAAGGTGGATAGTTACATTTAATATTTGTATCGTCCCGGTTAAAAGATGAGTTCCCATCAGAAGTTTCAAATGTATCCGGTACGCTACTTTTGAGATCTCTACATCGTATCTCGAAGGAATAGCAAAAGCTTATAATAAGGTCATTTGGAATTAAGTTCTGTATCAGCTGCTTGACCAGATTTTTTACAGCTGACTTTCTTGAGTTCCTTCCCAAAAGTGTCTCGTAGTCCTCTCCACTTTTTCTTCAGCTATTCAACTGATAAAAGTAAAATGAATCTTATTTTTACAGGTACTTAGCAACTGGCTCGTCTTTCAGTACTCTTGCATGTTCATTCAGGATTTCAAATAATTAAAATGTATTTCTCCAAATAAAAATGTATTTCTCTCGTAATAACAATTAAAAATAAATGCAATAATATGATTCACGTAACGTTAGAAATTTATAAATAAATGACTAAACTTAGCACATATTTCTAATTCTTCCGATACTTCTTTCCATGCCCTGCGTTGATATATGCCCGTAAATGATATGTTGAGTCACTTTGGTCCCACGAACATTTGTGTCCGAAAACCAAATTGATAAATTTTTGGATTTTGTTTTCAAACGTACGACGCGTCGCAAATATCCCAACAAGCTGGGATCGAATTCGGACGTCGTAACTGTACGCGCGTATACGTACGACTAACCCATAGTACCCGAAGGATCGGGATCTTTCACGCGTGTTCGTACGTGTTCGCACGATCGAATTTCGTACGAAAACGCATGCAAAGTGAGCGGCCTAATGGAAATTGATGATTTTTTTTAAAAACTTGTACTTGCTGAAAAGTTTTCAATTCATTTAAAACACTCTTCGACTGAGATCGATGGATTACGTTTGATAAAAAATGTTTTAAATGTGTAAGGTCAGGCCAGTTTAGGATTTAAAAAAAAAAAAACCACTGACTTCACTACTCAAATCTCTCAGTTTTTAGAGTCTTTCAAAAAGAGTGATTAAAATGCACTTTTAACCTTTATCTATGAATACATATATAAATGAAATAATTCATTACATTGCTGAAAGAGTTGCTAGCTGATACCATCGATATATAAGTTTTAGATATGCCCTCAGGTACAAATGAGTTCGGTCATATCCGTTGCGCGTAGACATGTGATAGAGAGAGAGAGCAATACATTAATAGAATGTGAGAGAATAGCACGGTAATATTCATCGCGGGATCGCTCACACCGGACAGTACTGGCGGATGTACTACTGGTGGCGATCCGTATTAGTATTGAAGCGGTCATTTTCTTATATATCGATGACTGACTATGAAGTGATGTTTTTTGGGTTTATTACTTGTATCCTCCCCTTAATCCATGGTTTGATTAGATGTGGCACTGCGTTTAATACTTTTATGTTATTTTTCTGGCTGATTAGGTTTTGTTCACTTTTTAATATTACTTTTATCCCTATTATTATAATTTATTGTGTAACTGTATTGCGTAATATACCTAGTCAAATTGTTCATCGTCTTACAGTAACTGGTCATATTATTAGACCCACTGTGCATTCCAGTAGATACTGATTATCTTCGGTTTTTTTAGTGTTTTGGCTACTATATTTATAATGTATCTTTCTGCGTGTAATAATAAAATCATCATCTTTTCTTTAGAACTACATTTGCCATCACCTCGGAGAGGACAGGGACTATTATTTATTTATTTATTCAAGTAATTCACAAAAATATTACAAGTTACAATTAAAGAAACATCAAATAGAATATCATATAACTAAAACACAGCAAGAAATCAGACTCAATTATAGAATGATGCCCTTTGTCCAATGTCGCCCACCATTGTAAATTATATCAAACCACCATTATAAATTTGTAATTCAAAATATTTTACTTTTTTTCCTGCTGTTCTAGTTTGTTGATGGCCAACTTCAAGATAATTCTGACAGTGATCGAGTTAGGCTTATTGTCCACACCACGTTTTTTTCAACGTACGACGTTCTAGGTAGACAGGGTGAGTTTTAATTACCTGGCATCCTTAAGGGGGTGAATCAGTACAAGCCAATAAGCAACTTTTAATAAAAAACGAAAAAAAAAAGGTATTTTTTTCAAAATTTGATGTACCCGACTTAAATAAAAGTTTGACAAGCGCTTGAGCGTGCTGCGCCATCTAGCGAAACCGGCTAATAAAAAATAGCAATAATAAATACAAACGGAACTGCCATGGAATTCACCGACCGGAGTCGGGCCCATCATAATACTATTTTTTTTTACACTTATGGGGGGTGAGCAGTGGATTCCGGACTTACGAACCGGCTGTGGTAGGTTTTACCTACCGCTAGATGGCGTATAGTGCTCAGCGCTTTTTATACTATTTTTCAGAAATTTTAACTTTTCAAATAAAAAATAAATGTTAGTTTTTTAGATTTCTCCACAATTTTTTATCAAAAGTCGCTTATATGCTCATACTGATTCACCCCATCGAAGGATGCCGGTTAATACAAACTCATCCTGTATACATTTTGTAAAAAACTTTTCGCAATAATTGTCCGCCGTGAATACGTCCTGTGTACATGGACAAACTCTCATACTCTGCCATACAACACTGATACAAATTTTGCTATAAATAAACACGGCTCGCCGAGGGGGAAATATGATGCATACTGAGGTAGCGCCGTGCCGTTTTTCCCAAGTGTTCGTGGACAAGTTTCTATAGTGATTCATATCCCCTGACGACCGCGCCTAGATACGGCGAATTAACTGTGAATTTTCACTGCGAAAAAACGTATGTGGACAAAAAAAATGTGTCAATAAATCACCAAATCTGAATTTCAGAAAATTTTATACACAGCAATATTCGGAAGATTTTTTTTATATCTCTTTTTTTTATATTGGTTTCGTTTTATGCATGTAATTCTTATTAAAAAAAATGCAATTCCACGAAAAAATAATTTAAAACTGATGCCATCCTCGCTAATACTACACAAATTATGTTTTTGTACACACAATCTTTAAAATAAATAAAGTAACGTAGGCACCTCAAAACAAAAATTGTTCAAAAGTAAGAGTATTGAAAAGTTTTATTTATTTATTTATTTATTTATTTATTTATTTCAAACATAATGATAAAACACATAAAAATGGTCATACCAAGTAATGGTGCGAAGACACAACGGCCCACATTCACTTGACCATGCTCAGTGCATACCCAACTAGGCCGAATATAGCCTGTATTTGGGCATACGACTTATTTTCTGACTTAGGTGGAGAAGTCTAACTGACGTAGGTACTCATATAGATACATATACACATACACACATACATATACATACAAACACAAATATATAAATATAACGATCTAGGTATATTATAGTATTATTCTTTTGCATTATATTACAATATATTACATTTTGTTTCATATCATATCATATTATATAGTATAATAGTAAAGTTATGCAGAAATATATTTTTTTTAAGATATGACTTGCAGAAGTTCGCTCTCTGTCCTTGAACGACCTATGTCGTCAAGAAGCCATTTTTTAATATTTTAAGTGTAATCACAATTAAAATGCACGGGGTCTAATAATCAATATGGCCAAAAGCTGTAGAAAAATCAGCTTTTTTAAAACACCTGTGTAACAAAACGACCAGTACTAAATTAACATCTCGTCATAAAAAATAAAAATGTGATGAGCGATGTTTGCATCGAATCTGTATATATTTTGTATTCAACGTTGCCAAAAGTGCCCATTCTCATTCGATTAGTTAGAGTAAATAATTTAATATTAGAATAAAATTTAATAATTTGTTAGTACTTTTTTTGTTTTACGAATTTACCATTGTATTATTACCTATTTCACAAATTGTCATTATTGAAATTTATTTATATAAGTTAAAACAACAAAAGACTCTCAAGCTTCATAAGTATTATTTTGTACCTAAGTGTAGAATGCTTAGCTAATAAAATATTGTCATACAACTCTATAGATGTGGCCCAAAATAAACCAACCTACCAGCATTGATTATATAGGTTATTAGATGGCTCAATGCCGTACTACGTTTTGGCAGATAGCATTTTACTACGTAAACCAACGAGTAGATGACACTTATAGTTCCAAATATTCTCATCTCAAAATAAAAACTAAACTATCCTATCTCAAAATAAAAGTAATAAATGATTTTTTAAATTATAGCTCTTATGATTTTAATTATAAAGATGTCACATTTAAATGGTTTACATATTTCAATACATAATAATTAGGCGTTTTGATTTCAAATAGACTAATAGATGGCATTTTAGTTTCCGTATTATATCTGTGATGTAATCAGCCTTAATAAAAATGCGATAGCACTAATGATTTAATGTTATTATTGTTATCTTTGGTTAAATAATGGGTTTTTATAATCCAATAGTCCTTTTATAAAAACATTAATTATCAATTCTATTATAGATGGCTAAATAAATTGCTATTAGTTTCGCCAGACAATGCTATCAGTGCCACCTGTATGTTGTCGGCGCAGAAGGGTTGCCGAAACGTACTTTGGCATTGAGCTAATGGGCCTAGTACAGTTGAGCCATTATGGCCCATGTGTTAGGGTCGGCAGAACTCAGTCAACACCCATCCGGCAGCCTCCAAGCAGAAGTGCGAGCCCCTGCGAGCCAGTTCCCCTGGAAATCGTGGTTCGGGTGCTCCTGGATGGTTTGCTCACCGTGCGGCGTTAGCCAAGTGACTGTGCACTCCGGCAGATAGCCGGGGGAGTCTGGATACGACTTTGTTTTCTATAGAGCGGGGGCGCTTGTTTCCCTGTAGCAGCCGCTCTTGAAACGACCATTCGGCTACCCGATACCGGGTGAAGAGCCGGGTAAAGGACGCAGTGGTCCGCGATAGATTTGGTAGACACCGAAACACCGCTACACAAGCTCGAACCCTTAACCAGTCGGAAGGCCGGAGAAATCTGGCTGTAATGGATAGTAAGGTGGCGAAAGTCGGCCCGCTGGGTGGAAACCCGGTTTCTCGCGGTAAGGCGTTGGCTTCTTACAGGCGAGTGGTGTAACTAGTTGAAAGCGAGTGGTGTAACTAGTGTGAAAACAGTCCACGACCTAGGCAGTGGACTGTGGACGTGGGATTGAGCAATCTAATACCCTATATAATCAATGCTACCAGTGTACTAAAGTGAACGTTCCTACTTAGAGATTCCACTCTTGCCAACCGCTCAGGATTTCATGCGCTTTGTGGAGGGTTATGCATTTTAATATTCGAGTGTCAAATCGGGTGTCTTCTTTATACTATTGCACCTGTAATGGGGCATTTACACTCTCGCACGAGGCGAGACGCGGGACCATATGGTAAACAAACGGAACAGAGGCAAAGCTTCTAGCAAAGAAGGTAAAAATTTTGTATGCTCGTTAGAAGCTTTGCCTCTGTTCTGTTTGTTTACTCATATGGTCCCACGTCTCGCCTCGCGCGAGAGTGTAAATGCCCTATTACAGTTAAGAACCATTTTCTCAAAGTGATATATCGGTCTTTTTTCTCTCAGAGCCGGCGAAATAAGTGAAAGAAAAATCCTAGAAAACGACACAAAAACCTTTGTTTTAGCACACATAAAATATGAGTTTTTCCAAAAAGTCTGTGTGTGTCTGTGTGATTTTTTTGTGATATTAGCGAAGATGTTAGAAAATAATTGAGACATGTTAGAAACACAGTCACAGACATGTTAGAAATAAACAGACATCTTAGAAAATAATAATGAGTAATACCAAAATAAAGGTTTATTGTAGATTTATCATTTTGAGAAAACGATCCTCAACTAAAAGGCATGCATGCTACCTACAGGAAGGAAACAGCCCTGACTTCCTTTGTTGGCAGCGGTGATATTTTCAATAGATCAAAGGCGTTGTCTCACTGGTAGTTCTATTTACTCTATGAATGTCCGGATAATATTATTTGCTCATTTAGGCTATTGTAGAATAATGGAGTTTAGTTTTATACCGTTTGAAACTGTAGTTTACTCGGAGGTAAATAAAACACTATTTATAATGCATTGTTTTAATCCAAGTATTATTATTATTATTAGTTTTTTCAGACAGGCAGAATAATTTCTTATATCGGTGATCAGCTGCCTGCGAGTTGTCGTAATGGAAAAACCACCTATCGGTGGTATTAGCATTTCAGCGGTTAATTACAATATTTAAAAAAATATAAGTATTTTAAAATATGTTGACACTGGGCTCGATTGCGTTTCTTCGTGAACTAAGATCGAAAATTAGTCCATGTAAACGAGACAGGGTCACTTTTTCGCATTAAAACTGCCCGCCAAGGTCAAATCTTACACTGCATGAAATATGCTCGAATTTATTCGGACGAGTATAAGTTCGACAGGTAGTATTTATCGACAATCATTCGTTTCATATTCCGCTCTAACGTATTGCTCTGTCTCGTTCGCTTGGACTAATTTTAGTTTTAGTTCACAAAGAAATGCAATCGGGCCCACTGACACTGGTCCACAGTCCAATTGGCTAGGATTTTTTCCTGGAATAGGTGCGGAATCGTGCTTTCTTTATTTTTAGTATGAAGACGTGTCCCCGCAAATGATGCATGTTGCTTGAAGATTGAAGACAACTCGGGGCAATTATAGCATCCGTCGAAAATCTTATACATCGCAATGAGGTCACCCCTGATCTGGCGATCCTCGAGTGTGGTGCAATCTGTGGAGTCTCTGAGTTTTTCAGATTATTAAAACCCATTGGCGTCTTGGTCGCTCTGCGTTGGGCTCTCTAGGAGATCCTCATCTTTCACAAAGCAAGGTTACTATATCTGGTTTCCAAACTCTAGCATTGGTCTGACAAAGCATTTTGTAAAATATGATAAAAATAAGGCTGGTGTCATATATTGGAATGATTTGCGGATGAGGTACATTTATTGAGTTGACCTTTTTCACTATCTATGTAATACTCTCACACCACTTCAGATCGCTCACTATATGCCCAGATCCGTTTGTTTCGTGACATTTTGTAACGGATATTATGCCAGAATTCTGGTTAGGAAATAGGAAATAAAACTCGAGTATTCATGTAACATCTATCCATACATAATTTATTATAACTATGTGGTTGAAATTGCATTTTTCAAAAAGTAAAATATTTCAAAATTTTAAGTGGTCCTTACACAAAATGATTAAAATCATGTTCAGTCATAAAATACCTAGAAATGGAAAGATTGGACTATAAAGTATGAAGATACTGTTCAAGTATACAATAATCAAGCTTTGACTATTCTAACAATGAAATTATTTATATATGTATACATATAAATGTAAATGCATTAGGTACGATAGATAGGTAACATTTTAACCGTAATCCGTATACAATCAAGTGTATCTACTTTTGATTTAATTTCATTATATTGTATTATCCTAATACCATCTAGGTATTTTACCTACATACTGTTATTTATTAGATTGATAGTTATTGTTTATCTACATACTGTTATAGATAGATTGCTCAACGCTGTGCCACTTCATTAATCTTCTCTAATGTTCAATATGGCGGCGTTCGTGGTATGGCAGTATAGCGGCAAACTATACAGGGTGAGTTTTAATTAACCGGCATCCTTGAAGTGGGTGAATCATCACAAGCAAATAAGTAATATTTGATACAAACTTGTGAAAAAAACATTTTTTTAAAATTTGAAAGGTTTTTTTTGAAATTTATGTACTTTAACACCTCATCTAGCGGTAAGTAAAATATTGCAAATATTTTTTATTCCCGATATTTTACCTTTGCTAGATGGTGCAGTGCATTCAACGCTTTTCAAAATTTTATTCATAGGTTGATTTTCAAATTTACAAAAAAAGAAAAATGATATATTTTTTTCAATTTTTTTAAAAATTTCTGGCAAAAGTAGTTTTTATATCTAGTACTGATTCACCCACTTCATGGATGCCAGTTGATTGAAACTTATTCTGTAGATGGCGCTCTTATACCTACTCGACTATACCTTATCCTATCTCATAATAAAATACCGTGGAACCTCTCATAACGAGCACCTCTCATAAGGAGTAATTCGCAGTAAGTCCCTATAACGAGTATTCGCACCTCTCATAACGAGTATGGGAAAAATTGTTTCGCTGAATGAGTGTTTCGCTTAACGAGTGTTTCGCTTAACGAGTAAGAGTCTGGAATGAATTATGCTCGTTATGAGAGGTTCCACTGTAGCTACTAATACCAAACAAATTTTCGAATCATAGCTTTTATTATTTAAATATTATTTACATAAAGATGCCCATTTTTAATTCGGTATTGCTTATGTTGATATTGATTCGGACAGTGTTGTGTGTATTGGTCGTAGTGGCGAGCATTTGCAGTCGGGTCGTGGCCCGTGGCGATGTACCCGGAGACAGCAGCGACGGCCCGGAGACATGGTCAAATTAATTGCACTTAGTTGGACAGGTAATGCGTCCCGCAAGATGGATGCGACTGTTTATCCCGATTAATTCCATTCAAACCCTGATCGCCCATCTTCACTTTGATTGCCTATAAAAGTTCATCATGTCATGCCCAAATGTCATCCGAAGCTGGTTGCTTTACAATATACGATTAATATAAAACGTAAACCGCAACGAGAACTTACATATTCATCTTGCCATCGTATGCAAGCAAACGAACCAGCTTTTAAGGAAGTTCAAATTTAAAATTCAGATAGACTAATAGATGGCATTCTATCTCTACATATTATTTCTGCGATGTAATCAGCCTATATATAATTGCGATAAATGGCATTAATTTTTTAATGTTATTATTGTTACCATTGATTAAATGAGACGTTTTTTTAATAATTAGTTCTTTATAAAAAAAAAACATTATTCAGAACGGTTGCCAAAACGTACTATAACGTTGAGCAATCTAATACCATATATCAATGATACTGTTGTTGTTACCTCTGACACACTTTATCTATCTATGATTATGTATGATTGATATAATTTGTAAAATATTTTGAAGTATATTTTTATCGAATCTACCTGGACAAAATATTTGGCACTTTTCTAAACCTTAAAAATATGTAAGAAGCCAAATCAAACTTTCACCTACTGTTACACATCAAAAAAATAACATTTTGGGGTTTCCGCAGCCCTAATAAACTCTAAAAATGCTAAGTCTTATCTAGGGTTGCCGGATGTCTGGTTTTAGACCGAACTGTGCGGTTTCCAAATTTAAAAAAAGGAACTAAGTGTGGTCCGTTTTTGGTTATGCAAAAAAAAAAACGCGATACGCAATTTTTATAATTAATCCAAATTTGAGTCCACAAACTGAATAATATTCTGATTTTTCAAAAAATAGACAACGATGTCATATGACGTTCATAGGACCTCGACAACATTTCGAGACTCTATAATTAAAATATTTACTGCCTTTGAGGAAAATAAGCTTTGGAGTAGAGTATGGAATTTTTCGATACATAAAACTGTGTAAATAACATGTACATATGTCAAGTTTTGTGAAAATTTGTTCAAAAAATTTTATATAAATTCATGGGACATAAGTGTTGTCCATGAAGAAAATCTAATTGAAAAAGTCGGCATAAATATTTTATTTATTTATTTTTAAATCGCCAGAGTTCGTTGGACATTTGCGATAATTTAAAAAAAATCGTTATATTTTTAAACCATAATTTATTTTTTTTGCTATTATTAAGATTCTGATGTCTCAATAACATGGATAAAATATAATCTATAAATTATTCGTATTCGATAATTTATAAAATGATTTTGAAGTTATGGGACACATATGTCCCATGGTCTTTAAAGGGTTAAACACATTTTTTAGTATTACTGTGTATTTATCACTAAGCATAATGTACAATATACAAGAGCCTTTTGTCAAGAGAAAGCTGTTATTTAGTCGGAGAAACGGTATTCTTTCGATAGTAAACTGTATTTGCCTTAATTTAGGCACAGAAGCTCTAATGGGTGAGAGAAGCTTATCTCGTGGAAAGATGACAGAATAAAATTTGACTTCAAATTACGGCCTTCGAATTCATCATTGATTACACACAAATATGGCCAAAAATGGACATTTTGTAGATTTTTTTTCCTGTTATTATTATGAATTAGTTTTTCCAAAGGAGAATGTGCATTTTGGGCCCACTTTTCCAATAGCTGTAATTCCAATGGAAAGAACTCTATGTAGAACATTTATTACTGCGACTGATTTCAATTATGGGCCGTTTCTGAATTTTATACTAATAAATATGGCTAATTACGTGTATTCCTTAGGGCACCTAGCGCATCCAGGCATTGTATTTTTAATAACTGTTTAAACGAAAACCGTCGCAGAATACCCAAAACGATCAATTACATACGACGTGTGAGTACAAACAATATATATTTCTAAGAATGTTCGAGTTTGTCTGGAGTATATGGAGGGGAAATACTGGGATATGTTGCTTGAACTTTGTAATGTGGCTCATGATTTCACTCCCGCTCCTGTTGTATAAAATATGCTATCAGCTGTCCAACATGGTGCACCCAGTGACCGTACACCCTAATATACTATATTTTATAGTTTTCACTGCAAATAATATATTTTAAATTAATAATGGGCATCGGGGTTTTCGTCTAATTAGCCATATTTAAGAAGATTCCGGATTTCAAAACGGCTCATAATTGAGGTAAGTTGAGTGAGTCATAAATATTCTAGATGAATAGATCTTTGAAATGGTATGTAAGTTATTGTCATTGGAGAGAAAATGTATGGGTCCAGCGCCCATACATTTTTGCCCATTTTCTTCCATACAATAAAATATAATACCATAAATATAATATTAAAAATTTAAAACAAAAATAAAATGCCAGAAATATAATACGCGGCTGAACACGGAGGTATGTCCCGGTACAATGAGTGTTTTTAGCAGCCGCGTCTCTATAGCGAACTTTTAAATGTAGAGACTGCCAGATGTGAGTTTATGCATGAATGTTTTTTTCCATCCGCTAAGCCCCCTACCCCCAACACCCCCAGTCAATCCAAGCACTGTCCGGTTATTTTTTGAAACCCATCTGGCAACCCTACTGTTAGCATCGCTTTTTACAGGTTTTATATTATTAATACCATCAGCCGGAGCGCATCGTGAGGCTCGCAAATGCTGAAGATCGGTTGTTTGTCTTCTCCCAAGTAATTATTGTAGTAGACTTCGCAGATTACTTCGAGATTGAGGGATCGGCATACCCGCTGCGAGAAGGCGCCTGTCGCGTCTACCTTGAATACCTGCAATATAATGAAATCAGCCTCAGTTTCTGCTTTTCAATGTTTATTCTGTAGGTATTCATCTTTAGGGAGGCACTGCATGGATCCGAAAGTGCTGTAAACATCAACAGTATGAGTGAACATCAAAAGTAAGAATATACAGGTGAGTTATAATTAACAGGCATCCTTGAAGTGGGTAAATTAGTAGGACCAAGTAAGCAACTTTTTAAAAAAAGTTTGTAAAAAAAAAAGATAACTTTTACTTCCCTGGCAAGGAAAGTATTGCGGACGCACTTCTGTGTGTCTGTCTGTCTGTCTGTATGTGTGTATTCCTCCACTATACGCCCAAACCCGTCATTCAATTGAGCTGAAATTTGGCAGGCAGGCATTATTCAGTCATGGCCAGTTGAGTCATTGTAGTTGAAATCGGTCCACCAGAGGGCGCACTAGTCATACTTCAATCTCGAAATATTGGACTTGGAGACTTAATCGTTTCGAGACGTAAGACGTTTCAACATCTCTTATACAACCGATACAAAAAAAGACCAACAAATAAAATATTATTTTTTCTTCGATGTTCTTCTTTTTCCGTGGGTACCTATTCCGCCTTATCTAGAATGCTTTAACTTCGAAGAGGGGAGGGGAGCGGGGGGTGAGGGGGGGGGGTCGAAGGGAGGGGAGGGGGGGAGGAAGGGTTTGAGGGGGGAGGGGAGTTTGGAGGGGGCTTTTTGTGGGGGGGGGGGGGGTTTGGGTTTGACCCGAGGGGATTGTCTGCTTGCCGGAAAAGTCTTGGGGTTACACAACTGATTTAAACAAATATATTTCAATAACTTGTGAATAAAAGTTTGATAAAAGGTCAAATATCGTGAATAAACAAAATTCGCGATATTTTACCTACCGGTAGATGGCGCATTGAGCTCAACGGTTTCGATTCTTTTTTTCGCAAAAGATAATTTTTCGATTTTTTTGGAAAAACAAATATTTTTTACTTTATATATTTATACAAATACCTGTTGAAACCTAAAACCTTAATAATATTGTTCTGTAACAACAATTATTTATAAAGTTTACCTTTAACATCAAATATAAAATACATTTAATGACTCAAATATCAATGTAAATAAATATCCACTGAAATACCGTACTATATAATGATTTTAAATTACGAGTAAAAGCATTGTCCACAGCACGTAGTTTGCTTCCCAAGCCATCAAGCTTAGTTTCCAGACGGTCGAAATTGCTGGGCACGAAAGATTCACGTGCTTGACAAGTAATTTTGATCGTCTAGAGAGCCCCTTTAAACCGGATATGCTCTCAAAATAGTGTCTTCCATCAGGATAATGACCGTGTTCACACATCGACACAAACAATGACTGACAATCTCAAATGTGACTTTAAATTGCTGCTGCATCGGGGTCCACCTTAGCGGCGCGGCCATTCATTCACTAATGTTTAGAACTGTAGAACTAGGAAAATCTGCGCGATTCACCGTTCTTCTCTCGCTCATTTCCCATCCCCTAAAATGGTTTTCTTCTCCGCTTGGTCTCTTCCTAATATTTCGGATTATTTATTTCAAATAATCGAAGTATTTCGTTTAGCCGGATATTTGCTATACCGGATATCCGGTATCCGGTTCAATTACTATTCGGCGCATCACTTCCATTAAATTAACGTGTTTATAGTTCGATTTACCACTTCCACACGCGCGCTCTACTATGGTAGAACACACTTGCATTTTTGCGCGTCTCTTTCTCATTTCTTGACGTTTCCCCCCGCGCCCCTAGATAAGCCTCGGAAACAAAACTACGCAACGGTTTGTTAGTATGGCGGCATGCGACAGCGTCCCTAATAAGTCTGTGGCGACAGCGCGAGCGCACGCTTCCTGTGTTTCCCGCCAAAGTCATCATTCTACAATAGTAGTGCGTGCGAGCATATATGCGTAATAAAAATCTAATGAAGGTAAGCAATTTATTATACGAAGTTTTTTACTTTTTATGATTCTAATATTGTACATAATATGATTCTAATATTGTACATTAATAGTATATTTTGTATTTATTTATAAAACAAAATGGCTTTTGGGGCACAGTGATGAGATGCCACGCAATGAACCCCACAGATTGGGAAGAGTAGGCAAATGTTGCATGTGCTCTCGAGCCCGAAATCGCTCCACAAAAAAATGGTGTCAACGTTGCTTCAGATGGATCTGCCCTGATCACCAAGCTGTCTTATGCATTGAATGTGAGAAAGAAGACAAATAAAGCTCTGAAGACATTTTCTTAATTTAATTATACGAATTTATCTCAGACTTGCCAAAAATGTTGATTTTTTCATAGATATTACTAATATGTTTCTATTAGTAATATGTTCCTAGTAGTATTTAAGTTCTAAAATTGTTCAGTTTCTTTTTTATTGGCTTTAATAATAAACGAATTCTATAATAAAACCGGTTTTTTAATCAAAATATCTTTCTGTTTGAAAAAAAAAAACGCATTTTACTTTTTCTACCATGGTAGACCACGCGAGCAACTGGTTAAAAAAAAGGGGCGCGTGCACTGTAGTGTTAATACGGTCAAAGCGTCGTACCTTAAAAGCGTTTCCCCTCGCAAGATCGATACTCTTTCTCATCAGTTGTCCGGCGAGGCCCTTCCCCCTGACGGACTTGGCCACGGATATGATCCGGCACTCCAGCAGCTTCTGGACCGCGTATCTATCGAAGAGGTCTGCGCTCAGGGTCACCTCGTACAGCAGGCTGAAGATCTTCTTGTAGCTTTCGTCTTCGATGGCGTTCAGGCCACGCAGGGCGCGCTCGACGTCGCCTGGTCATAATATGCCGTTCAGGGCTACTCCGACTATCTGAAAGAAATCATGCATGGCCGACTTTGAGTAGGTACATGATAGAAGAGATTTATTAAACGACTGTTCTTCTGTTTCTTTGTTTTTACTGAGGCGACGGCTGCTGGTGTAGCCAGCCCGGTATCTAGGAGAGCAAACCGGTATACCTGCTCTGGGCGGCAATTTAAGGGGGCACCAAATTGGTGCCTATTAGAGGGAGCTAATAGGCCCTGTTGGAGTTGGCCACGAAGACCCATTTGTTCAGGGTCGGTCACACTCACGGGTCAACACCCATCCGGCGGCCTCCACGCATGAAGTGCGAGCCCGGGCAGGACTCTGGCCTGAGGGCTAGTTTCCCTTAGGAGTCAGTCTTCTTGCGCTCCTGGACGGTTCGCGCACAGTACGGCATCAGCCAATCGATTGTGCATTCTGACTAACAGTCGGGGAAGTCTGGAAACAGTACTGTCTCCTATAGAGCGGGGGTAGTTGTTCCCCTTACGGTGACTGCTCTTGAAACGACCATTTGGCTACACGATTCCGGGTGAACAGCCGAACAAAGGATGCCGTGGCCCGCGATAAATTCGGTAGACACCGTTTCACCGCGTAAGCGACCTCGAACTCGTAACCAGTCGGGAGATCGGGGTAATCTGGTTACAACTGGTAGTAAGGGCGCGAGTGTCGGGTAACCTACCTGGCTATCTCGCGGTAAGACGTTGGCCTTTTACGGACATGTGGCGGAGCTTGACGGTGGACTGTTTTGTCCTATGTAAGTCTTCTGCGCTCACCTCACGGGAGACAGAACGATAAAATTTCTTTAAAACTTCCCGAGGTGACGGGTTCACCCGTTGTAGTCGACAGCTCTAGGCGCCTTCTACGGTACTATCGATTGTTTATATCATTTTGGAACGCATCCTAAGTTGATTTTAAACACGTGGGTATGTCAATGTGGGAACGCGCGGGTATGATATGGCATATTTATTTATTTATTTATTTGTTTCAAATATTATTCAAGAACATTACAGTCGATCCAATTCGCCCTTGAATATTATATCTATCGTGTACAAGTCCATAATAACTGACTTGCATAAGTAAACTAATGCTGACATAATAAAATAATTAAAACATAATAAAATAAAACTAAGTAAAAAAAGATTGTATTAAACATGAGATACCAGTAGGGCGGTGTCTACTGCAACGGGCGAACCCCTCATTCCAGGCTGGTATAACGATATAGATCGTTCTTTCAGCCGTGGGATTAGCGTAGAAGACTTGGGGACAAGACAATCTACTGTCTAGTTCACCAGCAACCCGTTAGAGACCAACGCCTTACGGCGAGGCACCGGGAAAGGTACCCAGCGGGCAGCTTCACCCACTTACCACCAGTTTTAGCAGGATATCTCCGTCTGGAATTAACCTTCAGGATACCTCCGTCCTCCCGACTGTTTAGGCTGATTAGGTGTGCGAGTAATTCGCGTTGGTTTTCTTTGTTAACAACTGCTGTTTTAAACGTATCACACTAATTATTAGTTTATGTGGTGATAGATTCTTTCGCGGAAAGGAAAGGTCGCCGTGTAAAGCGGTGGCAAGATTAGATAGTTTTTTTTGAATTGCTTAGAATCTGTTTAGAACTGAATTTGCAAATGCTTAGAACTCACGGAGCCGATATGTATGTAAAACTGAGTCATACATTCACGACGCGAACACCCATGGAGGGCGCGGTTGCTCGCGGTGGCCGCAGCGTCGCTACTAGTAGAAACGCGCGGGACGCGGTCAGCCTTAAAACTCACGCAACGGTTTTTACCCGCGCATACATATCTTCGGTTGCGGGTGAAAACCGCTCCCTGAGTTTTAAGTCTGACCGCGCAAAGCTGCGGTGTCGTAAGTTTTTGAACAAAACAGTTGTCCCGCAACCGCGGCGGATGTGGGTGAAAACCGCACCGTGAGTTCTACGCCTGAAGGTGTGTGTACGGTCTGGCGTGTGCGTTGTCTACACTGGTTGTATGTACCTATTATAAATTAATGCCACACATAAGGAAAATCTATTAGCAAATAGGTTGACCAATGAGAAGTTCAAATTTATTTAACCGCCCTACCTTTGGGTTATTATTCAAAAAGTATGTAAAAAGTCGCTGGGTTTTTTCATTAGATTTCATAATAACAATACTTGATTACAATATACCAGACATTTTTTTTACACAGACCAATTTAGACCAATTTATTACCCTTTTTGTATTTAGAATTGTATGAACAATTTGACATATCGCGTACGCTTTGTGGGGTTCGGGTTTTATTTATTTTGTTTTTGTAATTCCACGTACTTGATATGGCTTGTTGCGTTTGGGCGATAATAACGGACGTGTCTATCACGTACGTTCGTATAGGTGGGGCGGTTAAAGGTGTGTATTCCCCCGGTCACAAAAAAATCTATCCAGTATATTTATTTCGTGAGTTTTTTTATTCATTAATCTCAAATGTTTTGGGGAGGTTTTGGCACCGGCTCGAAAAATAATAGATCCTGGGCCGTCTCCATATTCTGGACATTGCAAATAGGTAGCCTCTTTCGCCATTTAACAGCCGTAGCTTCCATTTCACAGCCGCCATTTCACATTTCACAGGGCCTTCCATTTCACAGCCAGGGCTGTGAAATAGGCTTTCGGTATTCCACTGTAACTTCTAAACGCCCGAACCGATTTTGAAATGTGTGCTAATGTTAGGACCGTTATGTCATCCCAAGTGTAATAGGGTACTTTAACTGTATACGATGTATAATTGAATCCTCTTACTTTTTCGATTTGATTATTAAACTATTTATTGCAATGTTATTTTTCCGTCCATAATTATAATTTAACATTTATTAAGTTATATAGAAATTGCTCTAACTATTTATTTTATTATGTTTTTATCATGGATATTTTTTAAAGCCAATACCAAAGGCGTTCGCCGAGACGTATCCCTCTGCTCACTTCCCTCTTACCCTATTCCCCCATCGCCCTGCCGCTCAAGAGCGTGCTTACTGTTCTAACACGGTATACTGTGTTACGAGCATAGGCATAGTTAGGCGGCGTTGATTTGAAGAAATACTCGAGTGCGCTGCTCTCTATTTTGCTACTGTTTACAATAATGTATTTAATAGTTATAATGCAATAATGCACTGAGAAAAATATTGGATATCTTCCTACAATGTCCTTTTGTTATTAGTAAATTTTGTTGTTAGTAAAATGTAGCTTCCACATGATTCTTGTAACTGACTATAACCGTACGTATGGAATAACACGCTGACATGGCAAAAGCAAGATCTCGTTGTGGGCTGTAATGAATGTAGGGTGTAATGTCCGTGACATGGTAACTTCACCGTTACGCGTCATGTTGATACATACGTACGGACCACAGTACATGTTATATACGTAATCCCTTTTGAAACATGCGTATTTCCGTGTATTACAGCGTTATATTTTTGTCATTGATGTACTGCAATTAATATTATTCTGTTTTTCTTTAAATTAAAAAAAAACCCTAAAGTAGAGTTAAGTGCGAGTAGCTGGGTGGCGAACTATTCCCCCTCCCCCATCATCATCATCATCATCATTTACCTTTCCATCGAGTAAGGCTGCAATGGAGAAGTTATCATCCATCGTAGCGACGCAGTGTGCCTCTAGCAGATCATGGCCTGTGCCAGGCTGGCACAAGCCGACCGCGTGGTTGAGAGGCTCATCCGAGAAGAAGCTGTCGCGGAGATGGATTATCACCCCCTCGTACATCCCCTTCGTGATCGGCACAAAGTTCACCATAGTGAGGGCAGAACCTAAGACGATAGAAAATATTGAACGATTAGGTCTGTTTAGATAATTTATCCTACTGCTTTAGAGTTTATTTTAAATTGTATATCGTTTCAAAGAAAGAATAGAAAAAAATGTGCGCGTCAGCTCTGATGCGCGACTGGAGTTTAATCTTTAAGTGCGATTGTCATTGAATATACAGTAGGCAAAGATGGTAAATTGATTGATTGATCGATCGATCGATCGATCGATCGATCGATCAATCAAACAAACAATCTTACAAATATCAATTAACAATCATCAACGACTAATTAATCATCAATCAATTATCATCAAACATTATTTTATTTGTTGTGTGGGGCTTTTCTAAGGTCTTTATGAGCCTTGTAACACTGCGACCATTGCTGGTGTATTGTGTTCGCCACCTACTATAGTTCTGCGCGAAGCCTCGTGTCATTTAAGAACCGCAACAGGCTTTTGGAGCCAGATTGTTTACCTCCTCACTCCTCAGGTTGGAGGTAATGATAACCCAAGTGGATGTATCTTTTACGCATCAGCGGGCCACACACGCACATGAGGTGCAGGGGAGTTTCCTCTGCCCCTTGGCAGAACCTGCACATTTTCGTGTCCCGGAGCATGTTTTAGAGATTATCAGTGAGTGGTCGAGCAAAAAGAAACAATGAAACGTTGTTTATCACACAACACCTTTAATTGTAGCAGAAAAGAAACACACTCTTACACAATGGCTGTTTGACAGATCTTATATTCGGATTTAGAACAAAAAAAAAAACATGAAAACGAAAAACTAATTCAAATCCAATACTCCCACTAATTATTTGAAATCTTTCATTCCCAAGAGCACGATGTTCATTTTGAATTTTTGAATTGGCAATGGCTTGGTGAATATATTTGCCAGTTACTCTTCACTACACACGTAGTCGATCAGAATCGCTTTTGATTCATACAGTTCCCGGATGAAAAATAGGCGGACATCGATGTGTTTGGTTCGCTGATGCAACTCAGAATTCTTGATAAGCCGAATTGCGCTTTGGTTGTCGATGTAGAGTGTCGGTGGATTCTTTTGAATGCAACCCACATCACACAGCAGCTGTTGCAGCCACTGATCATATAAATAGTTGCAGCCACACTGCTTCCTTTTGCGCCTTCGCACGCTGCCATGAATTCAGCTTCAGTAGTGTAACTGTCTTCTGTCGATGACTTTTCCATGTGACGATGCCCTCGCCTACAACAAAAAGCATAGCCGGTGGTTGACTTTCGCGTATCAACATCGCGTGCAAAATCAGCATCGGAATGCCCTCTCAACGCTGTCGACAATCCAGAATATTCAATTCCTCGTTCGGCCGTTTTATTCAAATATCGAAGAATACGCTTGACAGCGAAACATGCGGTGGTTTTGGATCATCCATATAACGGCTAACTTCTCCCACTGCATATGAAATGTCTGGTCTTGTCACGATTGCAGCAAACATCAGTGATCCGATCGCTTGACGATATGGGAAGACGACGCTGTCCTCTTCACATGATTTGGTCAATATGACGTTGCTGTCTGTTGGAGTAGAAATACTCTTCGAGTCTTGCATGTTGAATTTTTCTACGACCTTCTTTATGTATGCATCTGCGTTTGATTTTGACTCCAACACCACGGCCGAATATCCGCTCTCAATCAGACGATCTGGCGGATTCACCCTCTCGCGCAAACCATAACGTTCATTTCTGCGCACGTTTTGTTACTGCCTTCATCGACATTGTCATCGTTTTCATTTCCTTCAGTCAATGTGACATCATTTGTATCGAAAAATTCATCATTCGACATGGACGAATAGTTGTGTCTGCTGTTATTAATGACTACACGCTGCGGAGTCGAAGCCACGATTAACGGCTGCTTGACAATTTCTTCGTCTTCGATGATGTGATCCAAATGAACATTCTTCTCGTTTATTTTTACATTGCAGCTAACGATGATCTTCTGTGTTTCCGGATCAAATAAACGGAAATTCTTTGATGTGGACTCGTATCCAACGAGGAACACCTTCTTGGCCTTGGCGTCCCATTTCTTGCGTCCAGTCTGTTTCGGAATCTGCACGAAACACTCGCTTCCAAAAATTCTCACGTGACCCAACTCTGGCTTCACACCAAACCATTTCTCGTATGGTGTTGAATCTGGGCACTTTTTGTTTGACGATCGGTTCAAGATATATACGGCTGTACGTACTGCTTCTGGCCACAGACGCTTGTGCAAACTACTGGAGAGCAACATTGTGCGAGCGCACTCCACCACGGTTCGATTCTCACGCTCCACGCGTCCGTTTTGCTCGGGTGTGTACGGTGCAGTTCGCTCCACTGTTATTCCGGCTTTCGACAGCATCCGCATACATTCATTGTTGATAAATTCAGTGCCATTGTCGAAACGAATGTGCTTCACCGAATTGCCCGTCGTACTGCAAACTAGCGACACTATCGCATTGAGTTTATCACACACCTCAGATTTGCTAGACTAATTGAATACATACTTGAATCCCGTTGCTTCGTCTTTGATCAGGAGGAAAAATCGAACACCTCCAATCCCCAATTGTTCCATTGGTCCACACAGGTCAGCATGCAAATATTCGCCGCAAACTGCTACCCTCTCTGGTGCTGGTTTGTGCGAAACACGTTGCATTTTTCCGATGTGACAATCCTCACAGAAAAATTTTACTTCACTCGCCAATTTGATTCCTTCAGCCAAATTTTTCTTGCACATGCGTTTAATTGCTTCCACGTTCAGGTGCCCAAATCGATGATGCAGTTGCTCAAGCGTGACGGTCGCAGAATTCGCATGCTCATTCAGTCGCTGCCGAAATATCATTCTCAACTGTTTGCTGTCATCTTTTACACCAACAGCATACACAACACCATCAGCATCCATCAATTTGCAGTTATCGCGGGTGATGACCATTTGGAAACCCTTCGATGTAGCGGATGCAGTTGAAAATAAATTTTGCTTCAGCTCAGGAACGTACTGCACATTGTTCAAATGTCGCTGCAGCCACACACCGTTGACCTTGGCTTCGATTAAAATTGTGCCCGTGCCACGAATCGGTATACGATCGTTGTTTGCGATTTTGTCAAAACGCTCTGCGTCGCACTTTCTATAATTGACAAACCACTCGATGCGTGAAGACATATGTTCAGTGGCACCTGAATCTGCAATCCAAATATCGCTGTAACCTATCGCTGTTCCACCGTTGAGTTTCGCACAAAATGCAACATCGCGGCCGGGCTTCTTGCCATCGGACGAGTTTTCAGCACGCTTCGGACATTCTTTCTTCCAATGCCCGAATTCATGACATTTGTTGCACTTCGTTTTTTTTTAACTCCTCGATTGACGATGGCGTCTTCTTGCTGGCTTGCTGTTTCTTCGACTTGAACTGCGCACTGAATGCATCATCCAATTGCACATCATCGGTTTTGCTTATTTGGTCTTCTTCCAGCTGCAAGCGACTGTGCAAACTCTCCAGGGTTCGGCCCTCTTTGATATTGTACCAAACGGTCTTGAAATTACGAATCTTAGGCGTCAAGCCACTGATGATGCGCACCATTTTGATGTTATCGGACAATTTTTCGCCTTGGTCTTCAATTTCATGTGCCATTCTGTTCACTCTTGATACATATGCAGCGACCGGTTCATCCTCAACCATTTTTAATGAAAAATACTCCTCATAGAGGCACATGATGCGCACTTCGCTCCGTTTTTCGTACAAACTGGCCAATTTATCTGCAATTTTTTTCGCTGTTTTGCACATCAGAATGTGATTTGCCTGCTCGGAATCCACTGATGAAATCAGGATAGCCATTGCTTTGCCATCGTTTCGCTCGTATTGCTCTTTCACTGTCATGGCCTCATTTGCATCAGGAACTTTTCCTTCCATGACGTCCGTCAGAGCTCGCGACTTCATCACAGCATTAATTTGGAATTTCCACAATTTGTAGTTTGTGCTGTTCAATCTGTGATGGATGACAGAGCCACCGCTCGATTTATCGTCCATCAAATCCATTTTGCTTGTGTAAAAAAAAACACTACTTATGTACGGCACGGCGGCTCGGCTTTTGTAGAACTTACTTTTGTTTCTTTTTATTTACAATTTAACTGTTCAGTTTTACTCAACTTCAGCCACTGGGCCCATAACCTTTTAGAGATTATCAGTGGTCGAGCAAAAAGAAACAATGAAACGTTGTTTATCACACAACACCTTTAATTGTAGCAGAAAAGAAACACACTCTTACACAATGGCTGTTTGACAGATCTTACTAATATTCGGATTTAGAACAAAAAAAAAACATGAAAACGAAAAACTAATTCAAATCCAATAGCATGAGGTAGTACATTTGTTTGTTCAGGCTACAGTGCCCTGTG
>OX155965.1:23240255-23316552 GCA_944548615.1 Micropterix aruncella
TGTATTGTTTCCTATAGAGCGGGGGTGGTTGCGTACCTTATGGCGACTGCTCTTGAATTGACCATTGGCCATCCGATCCCGGGTAAGAGGCGGGCAAAGGACGCCTTGGTCCGCGATAGATTCGGTGCACTCCGTTTCACCGCTTCATAAGGGAGAGGACCGCGCAAGCGACCTCGAACTCGGAACCAATCGAGAGACCGGAGAAATCTGGTCACAATTGGAAGTGAGGGCGCGAGTATCTCGAGCCCGCCGGGTTTATTCCTGGCTAACTCGCGGTAAGGCGTTGGACTCTCACGGGTTGTGACGTAGCTGGACGTAGGATTGTACTGTCCAAAGTCTTCTACGTTCACTGCAGGGCGACAGAACGACTAATCGTTAAAACGTCCTGTGGTGACGGGCTCGCCCGTTGTAGTCGACACCGCAAGATGTACCGAATTAAAAGAAGGAAAGGCTACCCTCCGAATTATAAAGAAGAAAAAGACATATTTTCCTAGGCACATATTGGCACGTAATAAAAAAAAAATATATTAAACAGAGGAAAAGCAAAGGAAAATCCATCGTTTCGTTTCCACGTGACAGCGAAATTCCATCCATCCACCCAAGGCCGTCCTAGAAGCCCGACAGACCGAGAGTCTCCTGCAGTTTAACGCTGTCATCAGGCACAGGAATTTATTTATTTATTTAAGGATTAATTACTATAAAACATTGATTTTGTTTACAAAATTAATAGGAACCGAATGGCAAAACTTTAACCTTTTGCTTATTTGATTCTGTCACCCAACTAGGACTAGCCCGTTCTAGTAGGGCGGACAACACTCTAACAATAAATTATGTAAAAGTTTTAGTAACATGCTAATAAAACTAAATTGCCCTAAAATGTGGTCCTCAAAAAAATAAATTAAACGTGATTCCATTTTATGTAAAATCGCCATTAAATGCACCATAACATTCGAGAATGACAAACAGAATAGTAATCAAACCGATAGTTGGAGTCAATCCGAAGTACATATATTTTTAAATGGTATATATATATATATACTCATATAAATAGGCTAACCCTGTGCATAAAATCGAAGACTATCGCGGTTGTTTGACATTATAAATAGGATAAAAATTAATTTACCGCTGAAGTTTGTAGCACTCGACGTTTCGGAGATGTTGCAACCCCCCTTGTGCTACAAACTTCATGCGATAATTTCGTTTTTATGCCATTAGTGCATTAAATGTCTTAACATTGTATATTTCCCGATAGTCTGTGCTAACAGTTCTGTTTTAGACTTCTTCTTTTTCGATCATTTCTCCGTTTCGTTGTGATTTAAAATTTAAACAACGGTCTTCTTATTTATTTTAGTCTGTATTAATTCAGTGGTATTTCAACGGACGTTGAAAATGAAAAACATGGACACATTCTGTCGACAAAATTAAAAACGTACCCCTATTTTTGAAAACATGAAAACATTTGTTTATCAGAAAAGACCTCCTCGTCCACCATAAATTATTATGATTAATTGTATATTGTGAAAGTTCGAACGGTGACCAAATGTTGTCTATTTATATCTTTGTTACAAAATCTTCACTAAGTCAGAAAAAAATCATCTAAAAAGTCATCAAATCATCGTCAGTCATCAATCATTTTATTTTTGTATTATATATTTTTTCGAGATAAAGATACCGTATAGGCGTGTTCAGAGCGCCATCTAAAGTGCGCCGTTATACTGTTATACCACGAACGCCGCCATATTAGACATACGAGAATATTAATATTTTTTTGGAACTATGAGTGTCATGTCATATGCACGTTGCGTTTCCTAGTAAACTCCTAGCTGCCAAATCTTAGTACGGAATTAATCAATCTAAAACGCTATATAATCCATGCTCCAACCTTAACTGCAACCTTAACCCCTCAGGCCCCGATTGGCCGATATCGCCAAAACACGATTCAGCGTGACAGCCCCGTTTTAATTTTATTTTAATTTAATTTGTTTTATTTTATTAAATTTTATTATGTTAATATGTTTAATTTTAATTATGGCTAGGTACAGTGGTTTGGCAGTAATTAATGTTTTGGTGAGACAGTGTCGTAATTCAATTTTTTTACTAATTTTTACTAAATTTTTTTGGGACAGCAACTTGTTAATCGGCTGAGGGGCCGAGGCCTGAAAGGTTAATGCACGCCATTGCTTACGATACTCAATCATGTGAATGCTGCTTAGAAGTATTTATATTATTATTAAATTATTTGAATAAGTTAGGTCGGTTTGTTTACAATACATACAATCAACTTCTCCAGTAGATAGGCATTCCTACACTTGGATGCGTCACAAAATTAAATGCTTAAAATTTAATTAATAAAAACATAACTATCATGATAGTTGTCTTGGCTGTAATATTATATTCAATATTACCTACTTACAAATAATCAAAATGTACTAATGTCATTAAATAGTAAGAGGGAAAATTATATTTTAATAGAAATGCAAATTCTATGTAGAATAATCAACGTAAAATAATTTTATTGTCTACTAAATTATATGAGAATTAGAATGTCAGCTATCATAATACCGTTATGTTTAAAATTTTACAAATTTTGCAATTATCAACATGGAAAATAAACTCGGAATTTTCAAACTTCCTTATAGGTACCATAAATTGGGTTTCTTACCAAATTATTTATAATTATCTTTTTAAATTGGGTATATACTAAATTATATGAGAATTAGAATGTCAGCTATCATAATACTGTAATGTTTGCGTGTCTAATCACATTAGGATAACTACAGTGAGCTCTCCGACTACAACCCCCTCGGCCTGCGCGTGTATAGTCAAGGACTATTAGACAGACAGCTGAAGGTTATCGAGAGCAACCTCCCTCCCCTCCCCCGCCTCCAGAGAGACCTGGAAATCAAGGACGTGCCACGGAATTTCTATTACACCCTCGTATTCAGTATAACGGTATTTCCATAGAAGCCGAGAAGCACGGAGAGCCGATAATCGAGATATTTTTCGCTGAGAGCTTTGAGTTATTTAAGGGGTGTACACCGTTTTGCACCTTTGGCGTAGGTCTACCCATTTATTTATTTATTTAAGAATGAAATTCGAGAAAACATTGATTTTACTTACCAAAATAACAGGAACCGAATGGCAACACCTTAACATCATGCTTATTCGATGCTGTCACCCAACTGGGACTAACGCATTCTAGGGTCGACAGCCCTGTCGCCCCTATCTAATAATAGATTATATTACAATAATTTTTATCAACGTTGTTGTAAATGCTCGTTATAAATAAATAAATCGCAATTCCATTATAAAATCGGCATAGACTAAAAACTAAAAGAAAGAG
Organism: Micropterix aruncella; assembly: GCA_944548615.1. NCBI lineage: Eukaryota > Metazoa > Arthropoda > Insecta > Lepidoptera > Micropterigidae > Micropterix > Micropterix aruncella. Next base: position 23,243,599 of record OX155965.1, read on the forward strand.
ACCAATAAATGCGATATCTGTTACGATATATTCTTGTCATATAGTGCTACCTTGGACAACGGCGATTGCAACATCGCCGAAACGTAGGGTGCTACAAACTTCACGCGGTAAATTGGTTTTTATCATATTTATAATAGGTTTTTAAAGGTCGAAAGTGATCATTTTTACACGATTGCCCGACAAAAGAGGAGTGCAATGTGTTCAGGGTTAATCTATGTATGTTTTTCGTTTCTTTATAAAACAACAACTTCTAAAAGACTAAACCGATTTAGAAGTGTGTGGTATTGTTCGAATCGTTATGTCATCCCGACATAGGTATCTTACCTGTCCGAATATCAAGTAAGCAGTTGTCTAAAATTTCAAATGCCCAAATGTCAATAAATTGAAATAAATATATTGTGTTTAGTTTCAAATGAAATGTCTGATTGAGTATATTCCGGAAATACATATACATGTATTTATATGGAAACATATCTAAACTACACTTATTTCATAAAAAAAATCGTAAAAAAATCCATTGTAAATAAAATAGTTCACTTTCTGTAACGGAAGTTCTGTTTTTTTATCCTTTTTAATATATTTACTACAAATTTAGTTTAAAACATGATAAACGACTTACAATCGTCGCAAGTCGAAAGCTAATTTTTCGAACTTTTATATATTCTAAACGTATGCGAAACAGATAAAAATGTATTGTTACCACATTGAGGCAATAAACACCCTAAACAATGTATTTCCTCTTTATATTTTAAAAAGGGTTTCACGGAATACGGGGTTATGACCCCTGCAGTATGCATTCCTACCTGGTGCATTTAGTGCATATGCACCGCTCACAGGAAGTTGTACATAAGTCTATAAAAAATTAATTAAACGGAAATGCACCCCCTCCTATCCCCCCTCTCTCTCTCTCTCTCATAGCGTGACCTAAATCGCCTGAAAGCAATCATATACACGAAGCGCTCAGACACGACATACATATATACATATACAGAACGTAATAATAGGGGTACTAAATCCTGCGATTGGGATTAATGAGGTGTCGTGATTAGGCGATTATTAACCGATAAGTGATTAACATTCTAGTGACAATTGGATAGTAGTGACTATTAATCTAATATATGACGTGGTGAAAAGGTTGCTTATTGAATGGTTTCTACGTGGATTAAATTATTTTAATTATTAAATGGATTAAATTACACTGGTCGCAGAGTACTTCGATTTTGAGTTTTCAGTAAATTTACATATATAGGTTTAGTAATATAATTAAAATGCAGTTATTTAAAAAGAATCATTTAGCAAAGTCCTAACCTGTATTTTACTTATTCGCTTTAGCTCGGAAATCGGTATAAATATAATTATACAAATATGTCGTGATGGTTATTGATTTATCAGTAGGTATTGTGCATAGAACAGTGGACAAGAAAAACAATTATAAATCAACGAACAGTCTACAAATACCATACATATAAATTTAAAAGAATAAAAAAACAACTTCCGTTACAGAAAGTGAAATATTGTAAGTATAATTATTTTTACTTGTAAGTACTTTGTAAGTATATATAGTTTTTTTAATGAAATATTTGTAGCGTATGTATTTATCCATATATATACATGCATATTTCGGGGATGTAGTCAATCAGACCTTTCATTTGACATTAATTACGATATATTTATGTTAATTTATTGACATTTGTACCTTAGGACACTTGAAAACTACTTATTTAATATGAATGCGAAGCCTATCGCGGTTGTTTGATATTATAAATGGGATAAAACGAATTTACCGTGTGAAATTTGTAGCATCCAACGTTTCGGCGACGTTGCAGCCGCCCGCGCCTTAATATTTGGACATTTAAGGTGTGCTATGTCACTCGGGATGACAACGATTCTAATGCTACACAATTTTAAATTGGTTCAAGCGTTTAAACGTTTTATGGTAGAATAAAGAAACGGAAAACATACATAGATGTACCCTTAACACATTACACTCCTATTTTGATGGACAGTCGTGTAAAAAATATAGCTTTTCTGCAGTCGGGAGCAGTGAATTCGAATCACAAACATAGACCTTAATATCGCAGAAACTGATTAAAAACTGACCAAACAGATTAAAAACCAAATAAATTATTTTTTGCATATCGAACTGTGAATTCACTGCATTTGTTTTGGCTTTTGTTTCTGTTCTGTTACAAAAAAATATTTAACGAGAACATACTACCATTGATTTTATAGTGTATAAAATCAATGATACTACTATTTCCAGATTCACTATTCCTGACGTTATGATATTATGTAGAAATAATAGTTTGTAAAAATCTAAGAGTATTTGACATTCTAATGTAATTTAATTTAAATAAAATAAATTACTATTATTATTATTTTGTTAAATCGCTGTTCTTGTGTTTTTGTTCTTTTTTAAATTTAATTATATTGAAATATATATTTTAATTTGTAACATAGACATTTTATATATAATTGTATCCTCGGACTATTTAAATTTGATTCTTTAACTATTTATTGCGATATCAGTTTTCCATTTATTTCGATTCATTATTATTATTATTTATATTTTTGTATTTATTACAATATTATATTATTAATATTCAATTTGATTATTTCACCATTTATTGAATGTTAATTTGCCAGCACACTACAGCTACAGTTACATCACACTACACTTCACTACAGTTACATCACACTACACTCAAATTACAGTGTTTATTATTATTAGTTAATTTTTAATATTATTTGATACCTAGCATATTTTTTAAATTAATTAGTCTAAAGTATGCACAAGCCACTGTCTACTTGGTACGCTTGCCTTAGTACGGGCCTAGGCCTAGTTAGGCGGCGTTGATTAAAAAAAAATGTGGTCTGAGGTGCTTTCTATTTTGCTATTATTTATATTTAAGCCTCTAATGTTAAACTTACAATGTACTGCCGTGAAAAATGTGCTTTTCTTTAATAAATAAATAAATAAATTGATCTTTTAAAAAGTGCAATTTGACTGAAATGGGAAACATCTCTAGTATTCAATATTCGTTATTAATATAGTGGCTATTTCTTAATTAGCTGTTTTACGAGTAGTATCCGAGATATGTCCTCTGTTGGTGACCTGGATTCATTACTACCAACTTTAGTATATGAGTTGGTGAAAAGATTGCTCGGTGATGGTTTCTACCATTAATATTTAGGTGTTGGTAATATAAAATGCGGGTTTTTAAAGAAAAAAATCTGTTCGCAATGGTCAAATCTGTAGTTAGTTTCTTGTTCGCTTTAGTTCATGAAATCGGTATGCATTTAATTATGCAATTTTGCAGTGGTCATTGATATAGCAGTTGGTATTGTGCACTGAACAGTGGACAAGCCATTTTATTTTGATTCGCTTAGTTTATTAAAAAACAATTATAAATGAACGAACAGTTCAAAATATAGCTTTTCTACATAGAAAGACTTTAAAACTTGAACTCAGGTACAGACATAACTTTTATTAAAGTTTTAGACATAGAATAATTGTTGATATTAAACTATTATTATTAAAATAAAATAAAAAATAAAAATAATAATTTATGATAAGAAATAAAATAATATTTTGACTCACCTTTTCTGCAGCTCCTCACTCGAATATAAATCCCTTTTGCGACTTTTTAAAAATATTTTTGGTTTTTCATATGCGTGATTAAAATATTTAGCGAATTCACTGAGTCGGGAACATGAACAGTTGGGGGGAAAATGTTAACATTTTTGACAAGTGACCCCGTTCACATTCGGAAGAGAGATGCCATGACAGATTGCAGTATCGCGATGGAAAAAGAGATTATCGTACTCTCAGTCGGCAAAAAGAGGACGGTTGACTACCAGTTATCGTATAAAATGCAATTATGGTATTCTTCGCTATAGTATCCTATTGTGGGGCAATGCAGCTCCATCGCAGTGTATAAATTACTTTTTGGTTCTTAATGGTTCCGTGCAGTTTGAGTGACGTTGGCCAAACTCTATCTCATCTGGCTTGCCCAACTCACGATTCAACTCCTATCTGGTCACCACGTGTCCAGACTTTAGGCTCGCAAGGAAACATTCATTGAAACAATGAATGTTTCCTTGCGATCCCCACCAAACTTGTATTTGCCCATACAATTAAATCAGAATTTGGGGGGAGGGGTACATCCCAACTACCCCCCCGGATACGTGCCTGTATCTGGAGTAGCCTCCTAGTAGCGAGACTTACCTGCCAGGGGTGTGAGCTTTTGCCGTGGCTGTAATCCTGCAGTCGGAGGTGGTTGGGATCAGAAGATCGCGGATTCGGGGGGAATACGGAACTGGCAGGCTGTGTCAGCCACGCCTGCGCAATCCGGCAAATAACCAAGGGGCTCTGGAGATTTGTGTTTCCTATAAAAGCGGGGGTAGTTGTCGACCTGACCTCATCTGTCCATGAATCGATCCGTTGGCCACCCAATCCCGAGTGGCCATGTCGGGCAAAGGGCACATTGGTCCGCGATATATTCACACTGCATAACCGCTTACTTCAGGTAGAGACCACGCAAGGGGCCTCAAATCCGTGAATAGACCGGATGATGGGTCCTACCTAGGAATCAGGCGTAGCTAGACGGTCGATTGGCCGTGTCTCAAGTCGTATGATAAGTATGATTATATATCGCTTTACCTTCATGGTGTGGTTGGTTCGTCCGTAGCAGTTGACAGCTTCAAAATGTTCAAATTACAAAAACGAGCCATAAGTGCAATCGCAGGTATTGTACCAGGGCAGTCATGTCGAGATTACTTCCAATCACTAAGGGACATTGACCGTTTATGCGATTTTTAACCAAGAAGGTCATTACGAAATTTACCGCACGAAGAGCTCGGCAATATCCCATGAGGAAGATCATCGACATGACACGAGGATCAAGATCCATCACAGTCAAACTATTAAACCACGTACGACTAAGTTCCAGGACACTAGTCTGTATGTAGGGCATTTGGAACCTAATGGGACCGTTCAGTTTAGGCCTGATGGCTTGGTGTCCACCTCGAAGAGGGACTAATTTGGAATGGTCTCTGCGAAATTTGGCTGCGGATGTAATTCCAGTCGTGGGCAGTTAGGAAGTTCGGTTCAATCTGGGGAACATCTCTGACGGAACTGGACGATCTGCTCACCATAAGTCGTCAGCCAATCGACTGTGCACTCCAGCTAATAACTGGTGGATTCTGGAAATGTATCTTTTCTAAGCAGCGGAGGCTGGCCTTATGAACGATCATCTTTGAAACGATACGTTGGCTACCCGATCTCATAAGGTATTGACAAGCAAAGGGGTCCACGGTACGCGATATATTCAAACTGAATTACCGCTAACATCACTCGAATCTGTGACCAGACTGAAGAATGGAGAATTCCTCCCAAAACTAGTATTATGGGAGCGAGATCAGCCCGCCGGGTCCTCACAGTGCCTCGCGGTAAGGCGTTGGACTCTTACGGGCTGTTGGCGTAGTTAGATGGCGGACTGTGTTAGTCCCTAAGTCTCTGCGTTCATTCCACGGGAGATAGAACGACACGATGTCATTATAACTTCCTGGGCTGGCGGGTTTGCCCGAAGTAGTAGTACTTCTGGATGGAATGATGTCATGGAATCTACATATAGAACTTACTGTCGTCAGCCTGCTATGCTCTATTACGCATCAGGAGTTGTATGGAGAGAACTGGGGTAATGTCGGCCTGTTACGCGCTAGTTGAGTCACACCTGCGCTATGGTATTTTTTTTATGGGGCACTGCAGCGCACATCAACAGTGTATTTGGCACCCACTATCGCACGTATGGCTCCAGAAAAGAGCCATACGTGCGATAGTGGGTATTGGTCCACGGCGGTGATGTCGTGAACACTTCCACGTGCGTACGGAAGTCGCAGGTGCCGTATAAGATCGTACAAAGTGATAGTCGCCGTCGACTGAGTCTCCGCGACTCAGTCGACAGTGGGTAATGAGCCTTAGTTGACAATCCGCAATATATGTAGAGCTGTTTCTGTTTAATCGGTTGCCTGATAAGCTGAAGGAAATCAGTCATATTCCAGTTTTTAACAGATCAATACTCTTAGATTTTTACAAACTATTATTTTTACATAATATCATAACGTCAGGAATAGTGAATCTGGAAATAATCGTATGTTCTAGTAAAATATCGTATAAATCTCCTCCCTATTTATTCGCTCCCTCACTGCGCAGGTGATAACGACGAAAGCTCTGAAAGCTCTATTCGCATCCCTTTCTTCGCTCCTTTTTCTGGTGTACTTCAGCAAATTAGACAGAAAGAGTGAGCATGAACGTTATCGTTTTGAATTACGAGATAAAGACGCTGCCATTTTTCATTTTGACATACAGCCATCATAGCGAAATTCATCTGCCTGATATTTTATTTATGACGTTTCAGTGATAAAAATAAGCAAATGCGGTTGTTAGAGTTAGGAATTTCGGTAATGGTTTTTGGTTGAATTTACGGGTTAAAGTTTAGAAAATTTTGTGCTAAATAGGTCATGTGCGGATTAATTATGACGGAAGCTATTCAATCAGTTTGTCTCTTTCATGGGAGAGAAGGTACTCATATTGATTAGGTACTTTAGTTGCCTAAAGATCAGTGTGTACTGCAGTGATGAAAAAAAAATGTTGATATTTTTATTATAAATTTGTTTATTTTGTTGATTATCGGGGTTTATGTAGCTAATAATATATGTCTATATCTCTTTCTTGAGTAATTCTTCTAGGGATGATAATTGATCGATGCGATTTTTGTAAATTGAATAAATATTACAGCAAAATTACTACACTATTCTGAATTTCCCGCCATTTACCATATTCGCACCTATATCGTTTCACATCCGTTCACGGATCTTTGAATCGGATCGCGCGCCGAACGATTCTGTTTTCTGGTCCAGATATCTTATACTATTATGGAGGGAGTTTTGGAATTATGTAAATAATATATATAACATATTATTTTTCTTAATTATAAGTCTTATAAAATTAGAAGTATATTTTAGTTTAAGTCAACATAGTCTTCAAAGTAAAGGAATAAAATAAATGTGAATTACAGTAGTTAGTAGAGTACATAATATGTACTATTATATATATTGATACATATGTATCGACAACTGGTTACGGTTCCAAAGTCGCTTGCAAGGCATCTACCTATTGTTAGTTCGGCGGTAATTCGTTTTGAACTTATCGTCGACCATGGCATTCTTTGCCCGTCTCTTCACTCGGGATCGAATGGCCAAAGGGTTGTTTCAAGTGTGGCTAACAACAGCTCAGCACTCAACCCCGCTGCTTAGGAAACAGTATATCATTTCCAGATTTCTCCAGTTATTAGCCGGATTGCACAGTCGATTGGTAACCCCTCAGGGGATACTGAGAGGAAGGGGAAACAGAGTCCTTTCCAGAATAGACCCTCTTCGAGGAGGCTACTGGCTAGGAGCTGATTTAAGCCGACCCCAATGAACGAGGTAGGTCTTAATGCCCGACCGCACGAGAATCATTAGCTACTGAAAAAGTACTTGTGATTTCCAGGCCATTTTTCCAGCGCAGGCCAGGCCTAATTTGTAACGCTCCAAACATCCATACAAATATGCATGTTTCTAGGATTGAAATTTTATGAAAATATACCTAAATATGTTCTATATACCTAAATGCCTAAATGTAGATAACATTCCGAAAATGTAATAAAAAACCAAACAATTTTTTGCAATTTCTAACTGCGTATAACCCCTTAATAGCACAAAAGCATGCTGTTATTGAGCGATTGTCACTTAGTGACATGTATGTGAAAGCAAAGTATAGGGTTTCCAATAAGAGCGGGGGCGGGTCGATGTTGACAGTCTGTGGCGGCCATGTTGTTTTGGCTGCATCTGTCAAATTTGTTGTTTATACTGTCAACATCGACCCACCCCGCTCTTATTGGAAAACCATATACTTTGCTTTCACATACATGCCACTAAGCGACAATCGCTCAATAACAGAATGCTTTTGTGCTATTAAGGGGTTATACGCAGTTAGAAATTTCTTATTACATTTTCGGAATGTTATCTACATTTAGGCATTTAGGTATATAGATTATATTTAAGTATATTTTCAGAAAATTTAAATCCGAGAAACATGCATATTTGTAAGGACGTTCGGAGCGTTACAAATTAGGCGGCGTAAAGATCAGAGTAGCAGCTGTTTTAATGCCGCGCAATATCTGGATAGACCCTTATTATTGTATTTGCATAGCTCTATTTATAGATCTATTTTATACCAGATAGCTAAAAGTAGTCGTTCTTATATCAAACAAGTGAATTTCGTCAGTTGAAACATCTCTGTCACAAACATCTCTGAAACAAGTCGTGCGTTCAGTTTATACTCTCTGTTTGTAGTTTTGAGTTTCAAAATGCCTCTCGAGTGTAGTAGAAAACGAAGAGAATCTGATAAGGTGCAAAAATCAAGATAAAAAAAGAGAAATGTTTTTATTCCAAAACTATGCCGAAAAGGAAGATGCAGAGCGCGTCACAATCTCTGACTTATGAGCGCACGGGAGCACGCATGTGGGAATAATGTTTCGCAGACAACAACAATTCGGAATATTAAACACTGCTGATGAAGCAGAGGGTTTATCTTAGGGCCCCGGCTTAGATCAATCCGTGTAAGTTGCAAAAAAATAACAATATGTAAACGTCTTTTGAAACTTTCAATGCATTTTTCTCAAAACGGTGTTTTCAAAGTCGGTGAGCACGATTTCTGAAAAAACAGCTAAACCGACCGGTCTGAAATTTTAACACAATCTTCTGGGATATATTTTTCAGGGATTGATCGAAGGAATAAGATTTCCGATAATAATCTCTATTTTTTTAAACAACATAACCAAAAAATTTTGTTCAAAAATCGGATTTTTTACTTTTTGGAGCTGTTATGTCAAAAATCAAAATTTCGCCTATTCCTTCGATCTATACCTAGATTTATCTTTCCACTAATAGACTGTTCTGTTTTTTTTTATTTCATATAATCCAAACCGAAGATATCTTGCTCACTGCCAGACACCTTTTTTTGAAGGACCTCCAGGAGGTCGTCTACAGGAGCCCTGTAAATCTATATTTTTAAAAATGAAAAATGTCAAAATATAGTTTAAAGTCACCACTATATTTATTAATACTTCTTGTATTTGTCAAAAAAAAAACTCTTTTCAGAAAAAAAAACTTAAAATAACGACTTTTTGGTCGTGCAACTGTATATAACCCCTTTGAACATGTGTGTCAGTACCTTCAAGGGAACATTGAACCCTATATAGGGAGTCAGCCACTTGAATACTTTTTAGGCGTCTTCTATAATTTTATATGATCTGTGGCCCGCATAGGCTGTTGAAATAAATGTTTCCATAAGGCCGGCGCTACACACTTGAAACTTTTTGGTAGCAGCTAGTGGCTAATGTGGCGTCGCTGTGAGTTCCCGATTTGTCCGCTAGGGGATTCGGTGCGTTTATAAAGCGGCGACTTGCATGGACGGTCGACTATTTGCCGCGCTAAGTTTGACTGGCCCGTTCATCTCTGCCGCCTTGCGAACACATTTCGAAACGTACAGCTGATTTCGGTGAGTATTTTAATTATTTATCGTAGCGAAAAATCTTTTAAAACATTTTTGAAAAGTATATTTTTATTCATTCCTACACCTAATCTATAAGGCATAATATATCCTAAATAATACATTATTTACTAGTTATAAAATCTGTATGAAATTCCAAAATATAAACATCTTAATATGTGCTTGCATGTGTGTATACACTTATTCGTTAATTAATTATTTCGTTAATTCATGCTTTTATCGGTGGAATTATTATTTTTTAACAGATTATGTATATTTATATAAACATTATTACTAAATCTTCCTCAATGACCATTTCAATCTTAATTCAATGACTAATTTATTTTATTATTATTATATTGTTTTACTGTTATCTCTGGATTTGCACAGCCAGACTTATAAAAAATCATAAGGATCAAAGTATAAGTAAGCCTACCTTAGTACGGTGTTAGGACTGTCTACAATAGAGAGATCATCAAACCACATGCTGGAGAATGTTTATTATTTTGGAAAAAAAGGTATTTCTTATTGATTGCCATACGAACATAATATGTAAATAGTTATAAAAATGCTTCACTTACGATTAATTTAATTATTGAAAATTTTCGCTATATCATTTTCTACGATTTTAAGTGTTAGTTTCGCAGCTCAGCAGAGCCTAGCTCTGCTTCAAACTGCTTTTGACTATGAAGCACTAAGCAAGACGACAATAATTTATAGCTGGTTTGCAGAATTCAAACGCGGTCGTGTCAATTTAAGTGTTGAATTTCGCAAAGGTTCACCGCTGTCAACATGGAAAACTTTGATACTGTGCGCCGTTTGATCGAAACAAACAGGCATGGGACCTACTATGCCATTCGGGCATTCTTAGGCATATGTATGAGCAAGGTACAATCGATTCGACACAAACCGTAAACGCTTCATCATCTTGCATCATGACACTGCTGCCTGTCTGATGTCCAGACAGACAAACGAATTTTTGAAGGCAAAAACGTAGAACTCATGAGCTATCCTCCACACAGTCCCGACTTAGCAATCCTTTCACTTCTTCTTGCTCCCAAAAATTAAGAACCTATTGCGCGGTCATCGATTTTCCTTTCCAGAACAGACTGTCGAAGAACATGAAAAATATGTTTTTGATATACCACGGAGGAGTGGAATAAATTATGTAACTTTCCCGTGCTACCAACAGACGAGAAGGGAAAGTATTGTGAACGCGGTTCTGTGTGTCTGCCTGTGTGTATTCCTTCACGATAGCGCCCAAACGCTTAATCGATTGAGCTTAAGTTTGGCATGCATGCATCATTTCGTCATGGCAAAAGTTGAGAAGGTTGTGGTTGAAATCGGTCCACCAGAGGGCGCCCTAGACATATTTCAATCTCGACATATTGGACTTAGAGGCTTGACATTCGGTACACAGATGCCTTGTTGGGCCGAAATCACATTGTGACATTTTGGCGACAGCGAATGGTTTCGTGCAGCGTTGGCCATAAGATCCACCGTGCTTTCGCGTCGGTCCAACTCACGATTCAGCTCCTATTCAATAGCCTCCTCGTGTGGAAGATTTGCCCGGGTACGGCTCCCGTGTTCCAGACTTCACGGCTTGTGGATCCGTTTCCTCAGGGGATTGCCTCCCGGTGCTACTGGGCGGTTTGCGCACCGTGCGGCGACAGTCAATCGGTATGTGCACTCTGACTAATTCATTACTGAAGAAGCCGGGAGACTATGGAAATATACTGTTTCCTAAGCAGCGGGGGTGGATGGTGACCTATCGCCAACCCCTCTTGAAATGACCAATTCGGTACCTGCTCCTGAATTCAAAGCCGGGAAAAGATGCCAATGGTCTGCGATATATACAAACTGAATCACCGCTGAACATACGGCAGGTAGAAGTCGCGCAAGTGACTTCAACCCGTAACCAGTCGGGAGGTTAATCGTATCCTAAAGGTTAATTCCAGACGGAGATATTCTTCCAAAACTGGTAGACAAAGGGCGAGGCTGTCCTCATGGGACCTTTTCCCGTGCCTCGTCGTAAGGCGTTGGCCTCTGATGGGCATGTTGCCTTATCTTAACGGGTTTTTTTTATCCGTCTCTTTGTTTTCTACGCTCACCTCACGGGTGATAGTCAATGATCAATGTCGTTAAAAATTCCTGAGGTGACGGGTTCGCCCGTTGTACTTGACACCTCTAAGTGTGACATTTTAGTTGGAATATTTCATATTCAAGCTACACTAATATTATTCAAATTTCGCAGTACATTTTAAACAAATATTAACGCCATTTGTTAGCGCTTGGCCCAACCCCGCCCTTAGCCAAACGAACCACGCTGCGGCTTTCGCAAAAGAAACCAACCGGGTTCGTCCTACCAATTTAATTTATGAAATTAATATTCAGATGAAATCAGTCTTTATCTACTTGCCGGGATATTCAAAGCGATTTTTTTGGTGTTTTCATTCCAGACTCTTTCAGAATTGGCTTCATCGGTAATATGGCCGCTACAAAGCCTGCCAAAAAGCTATGAAAAACTATAACTAGATTTGATTGGAACGCGACCGGTTAATTAATATGATAAAAACGCTCACAAAGGCTGAATATGAATCAGTGAACGTATGCACAAATCAGAATCAGTCAATCGTGAATTGTGAAAAATCTTTTCATTAAACCAGCAGTTGTGCACAATTGAAAATTGGCGAACAATAAATTCTTTTATTTATTTATTCATTTAGGAATTAATATTTATAAAGCCTTCATTTTGCTTATTAAAATATCAGAAACAGAATGGCAAAACCTTAAGCTTAACCTTATTTGATTCTGTCACCCAACTGTAACCAACGCGTGCTAGGGTGGACAGAGCTCAAATAATACTTTTTTTTAAAAAGTCGTATTAAAAGGCTCGCTAAAATTAAATTGCACTTAAATGTGGCCATTAAAAAAATAAATCGTAATTAATTATTAAATCGGCATAGACTTAAAAATAAAAGAAAGTCTTATCGATTTATTATTGATTTGTTTAGTCGTCAATCGTGACTAACGATTGATTAGTTACAATCGTAATCTTGACTGAAATTGTGATTGAAATTCTCGACGGTTGTCAACTTCAAGTTTTGTATCGATTTTTTGTATCGATATTCGATCTATTTTTTTTACCATTTATTTGTTTAACTGTTTTTCAGAATTCACTATAAACTTATTTCTAAAATTTTTAATTTTTGTTTTGATAATTTTTATGTTTTTATTATTTTATTCCAGACAATATTTGATCTATTTTTTACCATTTAATTGTTTAACTGTTTTTCAGAATTCACTATAAACTTATTTCTAAAAATTTTAATTTTTGTTTTGATAATTTTTATGTTTTTGTTATTTTATTCCAGACAATATTTGATCTATTTTTTACCATTTAATTGTTTAATGGTTTTTCAGAATTCACTGTAAACTTATTTCTAAAATTTTTAATTTTTGTTTTGATAATTTTTAAGGATATTAATTTTTGTACTGATAATTTTTGATAATTTTGATAATTTTGATAATTTTGTAAATCATTAGATACGGCACATAGGCAATTATAAATTAAGCATGCGGAGTACGCATATAATATTATACCCTAATTAGAAACAAAGTAAAAATGTTAGCGATAGCCATGTAATATTAGAGTATTGTTTGTGTACCTTTTATAATAAATAAAATAAATAAATAAATAAATAAATCATGTTCAAGTGGAGTGGACTTTCAGCTGTCGTGCTTATGAAAAATTTATACAGCGGCCGATCGATCGACCGACTGATCGACCGACCACCCGACCGACTGATTGACCGTCGGACCGGTGAAACCGATGAGAATCTTAATACAGTCATCCACTAGATACGTAATCGTAGATATGTTAATAGAGGGAATTATCAAGTGGCATCTAAAGAGCAAGCTCATCATTATTGACGATTGACGATTGAATGATTAACGACTAATTTCTTTACTCATGATTATTTCAATCGTGATTAACTTTAGTCATGGCAATTATTTATGACTAAATTAGTCATGATTAATTAGTCCATTGAAAAAAATAATCGATTGACCCAACACTGATTATAGCATGGTTTCTCTATATAATACATACGGAATCGCTTGGACAGTATGGCGATACTCTTTCCACCGTACAGAATGTCGTTTTGAGAGAATAACTGTGTTTCCCCTGCCTAGCGCTCTTGTGGGAAAAGTCGATTATTCCTTGCTTTGTGGGGTTGTGTCAAGGCAAATTTGTCGATTAATTATCCCGCCTCCGCGAATGGCCTGAAATGTATTAATGGTGTCGATATATTTTGCCGAGCCGGTCGCATTTGTTATGGAAATTTGCCTGTTAAATGTCTATTGTGTAATTGTCTGTTTCATTTTGATTGACTGCATGAGTCACTCTTGCTAGACCTCCGATTCTTTGATTTTTTCGACAAATAAGGTCAACTTTTTGGTAATTCCATTTTAAAAATTTACCAACTTTAAAAATTACACTATTGCAACACATTTTACTCAGATTATACCCCAGGAAAAAGCGCAGACGTGGAAAAGTCATTCTCTTTGATCAGTATTTTCCATCACAGTTCCTCCGCAGCATCCACCCGAGAGTCGTCAAGGTGGAACACTTCTGGAAAGAATGATCAATATCCATCGTAACCGCGTGGATCTTGGTCGTTCTTTCCCGTTACTCGTTTTCTTCTTCCTTCTTTTAAGGGCAAACTATGATCTTTCTTTCGATAATCGATTCGTTTGGGAATTAGCCACATGATGGTATAAGCATGTCATTTTCACAAAAGAAAATAAATTGACCGTTTTCCTCCATAACATTTCAAACATACATTTGCAATGTTACGGTAAATTATGCTGTCTCCCTAACCTTTCGGAAGCCAGCCTACACGCGCAGAAACGGCGCGTGTCCATTTATTATAATTATGTTATATATATATATATATATATATATATATATATATATATATATATATATATATATATATATATATATATATATATATATATATATATATATATATATATATATATATATATATATATATATATATATATATATATATATATATATATATATATATATATATATATATATATATATATATATATATATATATATATATATATATATATATATATATATATATATATATATATATATATATATATATATATATATATATATATATATATAGATGTATATATATATTTGTAGATATTTATAGTAACTACTGTTGTGCATGAGAAGTATATAACTAAGTGCGTTAGGTATTAGCAAGCTGATTGGATTGATCTAGGTGCAATTGATTTGATTAATTTCTTAACGAACGTTGGTTGGTTAAGGTTGAAAAGGTCAATAATGGAGAAATAAGAGTCGTACGTGCACAACCACCAGTTAGTATTGGCGCGAGAGACCTCAAACGTGCATAGATTGCGATTTAATCGTGGTGGAACGACAAAACTCTAGTTTTCGACAAGGTATGGACTGTCTATAGTATTGTGGATGTATTATAATTACTATAGTCACTTTTGTACCGGCAGTTGTATTTTACATTTTTTGAATTATTGTTCTGTTACCCCTAATTCGCTTAAATTCAACCCTATAATTATTTGAGCTTATGCGGCCACCGCTTCTATTACCGAGCATATAGTTATGTTATCCGTGCACCTAGTAATCTGTCTATTAGCCTGTCTATTACTATGCATAGTTTAATGAGGCTTGAAAGCGGCTATGCACCTACTTGTTAGGTTAATTGGGAATGGAGAGCGACCAGTCAGCCGTGCTCTACACCCTGCTGTCCCACGTCCATTTAGGCTACTCTTGGAGGTCCAAATACTAACTGACAGATGAAGCGGGTTTCTACAACACGATATCGATGACTCTTATAATTAGGGTTATCATCTGTTATAGGAGCTGTAGGTTCCATATTTTGATTTCCTTAAGGCATATACATTTTCGATATTTTCCATATCTCTCTGTTTCGTGGCTTATCAGAGGGAGTCTCGCTCGCACGCCCCCCCCCCCCCGCGTTAATGACAGAAAATGCATATTTAATTACTTTACCGGCCCACCAACCAACGACTCCATAATTGGTGGGCAACCGAAGAGGTTAGAAAAAAATATGCATTTGTTTTTTCAAGGTGAAGACGGAAATATTTATGTTGAGCGCTTTTGAGACGATTAAGACCATTTCCAGTTATTTATAGCCAAAATCGATGTTTTATAAAAAATAAATCCTAAATAAATAAATAAATACAAAGCGACCCTTGAGCGCGACAGCAAGGGATTGTTGGTATGTAGTTTTTACACGACTGCCCAACAAAAAATTGTGTAATGTGTTCAGGCTTCATCTATGTATGTTTTCCGTTTCTTCATTCCACCATAACTTCTAAACGCTTGGATGGATTTAAAAGTGTGTGGTATAGTTAAAACCGTTATGTCATCTCGAGTAGCATACGGTCTAAAACCTTAACTGTCTAAATATCAAGTAAGGTTGTCTAAATGTCCAAATGTCAATAAATTAACATAAATATATCCTGTTTAGTTTTAAATGAAAGATCTGATTGAGTACATTCCGGAAATATAGTATAAATATATATATATATATATATATATATATATATATATATATATATATATATATATATATATATATATATATATATATATATATATATATATATATATATATATATATATATATATATATATATATATATATATATATATATATATATATATATATATATATATATATATATTGTAACATTTAGACTTTAGATATATATATAGAAACCATAGAAACTATAGAAAAGGTACAAAAGACGACAAAGTTTCAGACTTTCTTTATTATTCTACCGAAACGTTACATTCTGCACGGAAGAAGTCCGTGCAGTTAAAAGAAGATAAAAGATATTGAAAATCAAAAATAAAAGAATATAAAAAGCCTTTAAAGGAAAATCAAATGTAAAATATAATAAAATAGCACAAATTAAAAACAATGTAAAAAATAATAAATAAAACGCTAGTCAGCGGAGAGGGGAGAAACTCAGGGTCGGCTCTCCGTTCTTGCTTCAATCATAAAGATAAAATTTACAACAAAAAGGGGTAAAACATTAAAATACAATAAACTAATGGTTCAGGTAGGGGAAAGGTTCGAATCTCGCGCCAGGTAGTTTCGCCGCTGTCCACAGGCTGCAGTTCCCACGCCGAACACCAGGGGCGCTGACGTCTGTTCCTCGCTCGGCGCGCTGACGGTACGATCCTCCGCTACTATCGTACTGGTACGATACGAGACTCAGTATAGAGAAACGGCAGGATTCAAATATCACGCCTGTCGACGGGGCGAGAAGGCGGACGTAGTACGATGCGGCGGTAGTGGTGAGGCGTCAGGCGGCGAGAAGTAGGCGTGCGATCACGAATATCGCCGTGAATGTCGCCGTGAATGTCACGAATATCGCCGTGATTAAGGCCGTTTAAAATCCTCCGCGGAGATCCCTGCAGCCGTAGAAAGGCTTCATTACAATATGATCGCGCCAAGGACGAAGACGGATCAATGAAAGGAACAGCGACTATCGCCTCCGTCCAGTCGTTGATTTCCGATACATCGTACAGTCTCCTTTGTTTCTGGCAACGATTCTCATCGAATCATCGCAGGCGTCACTACTCGCTTCTGATTGGTCAGCCGCGCGAAAATTCAGAACTGTCAAAGATGAACCCGTCGCCATCGATCGCTGAAGAGAATGATAGTGGAAGGAAATTGTGGAAAAGCAAATCGGAAAACGCGAAGTGCGTTACAATATATATATATATATATATATATATATATATATATATATATATATATATATATATATATATATATATATATATATATATATATATATATATATATATATATATATATATATATATATATATATATATATATATATATATATATATATATATATATATATGGATAAATACATAAACCACAAATATTTCATAAAAAAAGCGTTCTGAAAATAATTATTTAATAGTACACTTTCTGTAACGGAAGTCGTGTTTTTTTTAATATACTTCCTTGTTTTCAATGTTTTAATGGAATATTCTGTAAATCAAGTAACACGACTTAATACTATCTTCAATAACTCTCTACAAGCGCTATTACAATAAACTAATAACATAATTTCAAAATTTTATTTTAATTCAATGGTTAATAAGATACTTGATAATGAGAAGTTTATAAATAAACATCATAGCTCAATTAAGCATAAGCAATAACTAGTAGTTTTAAAACAAAAAATTAAAGTGTATTCCATCTAATAATGCGAAGCCAATTCGTAAGCATAACACCAAATTTTATCATAATATTGAAATCATAATATGTTAAAGCTAATGGGGCATCAAATGATGTAAATCCGCTGAATTCTCAAATGTTGAATATTACACTACCATGAAAATTTCTCTTATTACTTTGAATAGGAATTAAAGCGTAAAAGCGGAGGCGTTACGCCCGCTACGCTTCTGCTACGACGCCTACGAATTTCTCATTGTTTAGGAAAACAATAGCCTAAACGAAATAACCGTAGCTATCTGATACAAGAGCTACATAGACATTATTGAGATTCTTTTTCAGAAATACAAAAGCATGTGTTTATAAATATAGAGAAACTAAAACGATATAGGGCCCTCAGAAATTTTTGACGAAAAGTGATTTTTATTACTTTTCTCAAAACCCTCTCCACCAATATACAATACTGTAACGCAAAGTTGAATCAATTTATGAAACTCGCCGTTCAACTACTATCTGGTATCCTCCTCGTAGAGGTACTTATTCTGTCAGGGCCAAATAAACTACAAAATCTCAAATTTTCAAAAATCCTGAGATCAAATTCTCGCATCTATTCCGGGGGACTCCCCGTCGCTTATTTTCAGTGTATTTTCTCGCAAACGCACATTCGCAGCGAACAAGCTTCATGTATCAAATTCTCGGTGGATGGGGCGGACCGCTAGCGACATATTCTTTTGCAATACCTTTTTTTAAAAATCTTTATTTATAGAAATATCATCTATGTATAGCAGTTGAGTTCCTATCGTGGCTAGTGCGTTGTCAATAGGTAACTAGTAATAAATGTTTGTTTATATTTTACTTATATTAACTAGCTTTACAAATAATATTATTACTAAGCTTAATTAAGCTACTAATTAAGATATTAATACAATTAGTATTAATGTTGTTTTGTCTATTTTAGGGAAAAGTTAAATGTTTAAGTGTGTCAATTAAACAAATAAAATATTGTATTGTCCTCTTTTTATATATATATATATATATATATATATATATATATATATATATATTATATATATATATATATATATATATATATATATATATATATATATATATATATATATATATATATATATATATATATATATATATATATATATATATATATATATATATATATATATATATATATATATATATATATATATATATATATATATATATATATATATATATATATATATATATATATATATATATATATATATATATATATATATATATATATATATATATATATATATATATATATATATATATATATATATATATATATATATATATTGTGTACCTAGTGACCTAGACATCATAATCGAAAACAGTTTTTAGGCAAAATGGCAATTATTTGAATAATTAGGCAGGCCCCCAAGTAATATTAGCCTAGGGCCCCACAAACGCACGGTCCGCCCCTGGGTCGCTGTCCGGTTTGCTAACCACGCTGCCCTTCCGGCTAATAACTAGGGTCTGGAGATGTATGTTTCTTATGACAGCGGAAGTAGTCTTCTATCCTTAAATCGATTCGTTGACCACCCGATCCCGAGTGACCATGGCGAATAAAGAGCGCCTCGGTACGTGGTATATTCAAACTGAATAACCGTTTACGTCATGAGAAGACCGCGCAAGCGATCTCCGAAATCACGTGAAATTTCGGTTCGAATATCTCATATACAAGCTACACTAATAATATTTAAATTCCGCCATAATTTTAAATTAAATAATAACGCAATCTGTCGGCGCTTGGCCCAAACCAGCCTTTATTCGAGAAATTGACCAATGAGCCGTCGCAGTGGAACCTTACCTAGTTTGTCCGCCGGCCGAGAGAGGGCGCTCATCGATTTTATTTATAAAATTAATATTCAAATTAAATCAGTCCTTCACTACTTGCCGGGAAAGTTTTTGGGTGACACAACCGATTTTTTAAATAATTTCTTCGGTCACTGCCGTAGGGCGTCCAGAGCGTGGCTCGTCTATGTTGGAAGTTCTTCCCCGCTTAAACTCCGGACACCAACGTGTAACCGTAAAATATGGCGGATCATTCACCCCTAATGTCCCTCATCAGTAGTGAATTATTTATTCCTTAATAAAAGAATCAAGCACAACTACTTAATTACCGCGCGAACTTCAATTCTCTGCACGTCGCCAAGACGCAACAAGCCGATAAAAAATTACCTCGGAATAAAAAAACAGTCGCAATGTAATCAGTTTTTACTTTCCTGGCCCACCAAGCGACGAGGAGGTAAGGTATTGTGAACGCGCCATTTTTTTCGAGATGAAGCATATATATACATTTTTACCTACCCCCCCCCCCCCCATCACCCGATATGAT
Source organism: Micropterix aruncella (assembly GCA_944548615.1). Lineage (NCBI taxonomy): Eukaryota > Metazoa > Arthropoda > Insecta > Lepidoptera > Micropterigidae > Micropterix > Micropterix aruncella. The sequence goes on from OX155965.1 coordinate 23,263,871, forward strand.
TGACTATTTCCATCAAATCATGGTACTCAAACAAACTACGTTAATTTTAAGTAAACTAACAACGTTTTTTCTCGATTTGTGACTTAACAGTTATTATCTATTATACTATCACTATCACGTTATACTATCACTATCACCTTATACTATCACTATCACGCTATACTATACTATCACTATCACGTTATTTTTTTCGAGGCCCGCTAAAAGGCAATTGCCTTTTAGCGGGGCTTAACTTGAGCCAGGCCCACTGGTCCGGCTTCTGATTCCGGGTTTTTGTAAAATATTTGTGGTGTATGTAATTGTCAATAAATACACATATATATTTTCAAAATAGTCTTTGTCAAACCTTTCGTTTGATACTGAACACCTTTATTTATCTTCATTTATTGATATTTGGGCATTTAGAAAAATATTTATTTGACATCTGGATAATTTACGTGATTTATGACACTCAGGATAACATAACGATCTAGCAATAGGTACTACACACTTCTATATCGATTAAAGCATTTAGAAGTTATGGGGGAATAAAGAAACGGAAACCATACATACATGAACCCTGAACACATTACACTCCTTTTGTTGGGCAGTCGTGTAATAAGGCGAAAATGATTTCTCTCTGTACATAAATGCTACAGCTTATATATCATTGTATTTAATCTTTAATGCCTTATCTTATGTATGCATTGGGCCCGATAGCGTTTCTTTGTGAACTAAAACTAAAATTAGTCCAAGCGAACGAGACAGAGCGATACGTTAGAGCGGGATATGAAACGAACGATCGTCGATAAATACTACCTGTCGAACTTATACGCGTCCGAATAAATTCGAGCATATTTCGTGCGGTGTAAGATTTGACCTTGGCGGGCAGTTTTAATGCGAAAAAGTGACAACCGGTCATCTCACACTCCGCTTTAGCGTATTGCCCAGTCTCGTTCACACAAACTAATTTCCGATTTTAGTTCACGAAGAACCGCAATCGAGCCCATTATCTACGATAATCAAGAATAAAGTACAATATTTGTCCGCCCGATGCCGATAGCATTGATTTTATAGTGTAATAAAATCAATGCCGATAGGTTGCAAATCAACACATTGCGATGCAATGATCTGTCTACACACAAGGAAGGCGTTAGAAAATGTGGGCGCTGACATTAAAACCACTCGTTTGTGCCGTCACATACACACCATACACCACACGGGTCATTGCATAATCGTGGACCTTTAAACATTCTTGTATTTTTTTTAATAAACCAGTTGGTATCAAATTATTACTTTTGTGCATCGTACTCACACGTATACTCAAAAATATACCAAAAATTACTGAACTGAGAAAAATACAACTATGTAACACGGAAATACGCATGTTTAAACAAGGATTACTTACATAACTCGGACTGTCGTCCATACGTATAAATTAACATGACGCTTAACGGCATTGGAGTAACGGTAGTTATCGTGTCGTAATGTGAAGGTCATGGTTATTTCATTACTTTGCGACCTTTGATCTCGCTTCTAACATAACAGCATGTAGTAGTATATGTACGGTTAGAGTCGGACACATGAATCACGTTGAAAGTACAGTATACTAACTGCACGAAAAATATTGATACATAGAAATAAAAATAGAAATAGAAATATATTTATTGTCCGAAATTGTGGTGGTACATTTATGGAGATAATGCGTAAAATTATGTCCCTCACTCTTACCTGTTAAATTTACTTATCTGCTAATTTTGTAATTTCTTATTATAAAATGTCATTATTTCACTGGTTTGCCTATAATATCTAAATCAAATCAATAATAATTCGTAATGTTCATTGAATGGCCTGAAATAACATTTTAAAAATAAATATAACAATATAAAATTCTAAACAGACCGCATAGGTAGCACTAACAGTAGGACAATTAACAAAAATAATTCACCAATAATATAAAAAATAAAGAAAAAACAAAAATCAAGGAATAATCAAAATCCGCCTATAAATACGAAATGTATACAATATAAATGTGTAATCTTCCTAATTGAATTATTGTAAAAAAATGCATACCAATATAATCAATTACCTAATGGAATTTCAACAAAATTCCTTGTTATTCAACAAAATTATGATTGAAACTATGTTATTCTGTATAAAACCGTAATAACAAAATGGTAATATTAGAATCAATCCAATATTTTTCCCAGTGTGTCCTCAATCTTTTTCAAACATCGTCCTGATTTTTTTAAAATTAGATTTTAGTACATTGACTTCTTATTAAATGCAATTTTGCAATTTTCTGCTATTTATACACCTTTGTAATTATTTTTATTTGAAGTAATACATATTAGAGGTTGTAAAACTTTTATTTTTAAATAAATGAATGGGTTTAATAGAAATTAGGACTCAATTTCTGCTTAAATCGGGTGAAATATTAATAGTGGATGCCATTGCGAATAAATGTATGGAATTCGGTATCTGTAATCAGAAATGCACTTGATATCAAGACTCTGAGATTATTTTTTATTTTTTTAGTTTATTAAGTTATCTAATACAAAACGAAGAATTTGGCAAAAAAAAAACAAAAGTACAATAATAATATATTTTACAACTTTTTTTGTGCTTTTGTTAAGATGACATTTGTCTGGATTTTATCACCCCACTAGATTGTATATCTGTTCTGGGGTGACTTCACTTTTATGTATCTTTTTTCATTCATTAATAAAAAATATTGAAATATGGTAAGTAAATAAATTGACCAATAAATTTAGTAGTCTTAAAAGGTTCCTTATTGTGCACATATGAAATTATAAATCTTTTTATTTAATACAATATTATTAATTTGTTTTAATCGTAATCAACTAATTGTTTTTGTGGTCAAGTATTAAGTAACAGATATAGGCCTCGATTGCGTTTCTTCGTGAACTAAAATCGAAAATTAGTCCGTGTGAACGAGACAGGGCAATACGCTAAAGCGGAATGTGAGATGACCGGTTGTCACTTTTTCGCATAAACTGCCCGCCATGGTCAAATCTTACACCGCACGAACTATGCTCGAATTTATTCGGACGAGTATAAGTTCGACAGGTAGTATTTATCGACGATCATTCGTGTCATATTTCGCTCTAACGTATTGCTCTGTCTCGTTAACTTGGACTAATTTTAGTTTTGCAAATATTGTACCAATTTGAATGACAATTATATATGTACTTCTAGTATTTAAATTTAAGATTTAGCTTTAGTTTGATTATTTAACAAATTACTTACTACTTTGGATGTTACTATGTACAGTTTTTAGTACGTATATATTTGATTTATTGACTATTTCAATTGTTAGGCTTCTGCTTTGATTATTCAACTTTTTACCTGACTATTTTAATTATTGTGTGTTTAGTAGGTAGCCATTGACTATTCTTTAATTTGTTTTGAAATACGATTCTACGACGAATAACTTTTAGTAGGTTCCAAAGTTTCTTAGATACTGTATATTTAAAAAAAATTATATATGTATGTAACGTAAAGATTAAAGTAGTAATGACACTTACTAACTGAAATATTTTGACACGTCCAAGAGCGGTTTTTAGCCACCAATTGGACACGAACGTAAATGTAATGTAATGTAATGTTTTAGTTCACAAAGAAACGCAATCGGGCCCATAGTTTACGGGGGCAAGATTTACTCGTAAATGGCTTCTATGTACTTGATATCAATGACTTTGAGGTACGGTACATAAATCGATGGTCACTTATTTTCACCACGACGCAGATCGGCATTCCAGTTGAGACTATAAACACCAGAAATAATCAGACCCAGAAGCAAATTCAGAAGAGCACAAGATTTGCCCACAGACATTATCGGTTTCTGACCCTTAGGATGTCCGATGCATTCCTTCCAACGCTCACCTATGGGCAGAAGCTGAGATCTAGTAACGCTTTTAAAGCTGAAGTAAAAAAGTAGAGACGAATGAGTAAGGAAGCTAACAGAAATTGTCAATGTATATGAAAATGTTTTGCATATGTAAAATATAATGTATATGGAAATGTTTTTCCTATTGTCAATGTATATGGAAATGTTTTGATATATTTTTAATCTTTCTTTACTAATTATTTATGTCAGAATTATAATAATATAATGATGCCTAACTATATTATTATCATTTTATTACCACTATTTTACAAACTAACTGCTTTTTATCACCTTTTTCTTCAAATATTCTAAATTATATTATCAATATTTTTAACGAGATTGGATTGGATAAAAATAGGTTTACTATGTATTACATATAATATAGGTATCACTTCAGAACAGGCTGTGGTCAAGTGGAGTTGATAAATCCATCAAATCTGTACTTTATTTAATTCGCTTAACATATTTGATATCTTTTTGTTACTTCGAGATTAATCTATTGGCAATATTGTAAACTTTATTATGGATTTTTATAAATAAATAAAATACATCAAGTAAGTAACCTAAAATTAATATTGATAAATATTAATATATTTTAAATCAATGTATAATAAATAAAATATATTAATAAATATTAATAATTTCTCTACATTATCTTTTGTGACTTTGTTCGATACGGCCACAATTGCTCCGGCTATCTTTGACTCGTACCGGTGATCCCCAAGCCCTATACTCTTCTTCCCATCGTACCAATTTAGAGTCAGGCGGTACTGGATCATTCTCATTACGTAACTAGACACGTCTTATATCCAACGAAAAATTGGATTTGTCAATCCTTTTATTCCAATATGCTTAACGGAGGCGTAATCGACAGGCCGTAATCGACAGCACCGAGAACAGCGGGTAATCCATCGCCGATTGTTAGAGACCGACTAAGTCAATTACTCTGTAAAAATCCTTATTTGGAGGGTCTTACATAGTTTTGTTCTATATCTATTATAATACAAATGCCGGTCTACGTAGGCATGAAAAGCGGCGCTGGTAGTTGCTATTCCGTTCTGTTGATGTATTGCCTAGTCATCAAGGAGGCACAATGGGCTGTAACGAGGTGTAAACGTGGTTCAAGTGTGGTGTAAATCGCTCCTTAAGATCAACCCCCGCCACCACCCCGTCACGCAGACACTTTTAACCGGGCCGGCTCCATCCAGCTCGAACACCAACCGCGGCAGCCGCCATAGGAACGTGATCAATTAACGTTTAGTCTGGGATCCCGCTACAATCAACCCTACCTCATCGGGTACACGAATCACTCTAAGTAATTTATTTATTTGAAACATAACATAAAATGCGGATATAGATAAAATGGTCATATCACGTAATTGTGCGAAGTAAACGACGACTAACATTCACATGACCGTGATCAGGACAACCCAACTAGGCTGAATATTGAATAATATTCAATATTAGGCTATATTATATCTATTGATAGGAACTCCGGCAGGTTCACTTAGTACAAAAACGTCAATTTCCGTAAGAATAAATGTATTTTCCGAAATAAAACAAAGCAATACTAAAGCCGAACGTTGCCTCGATCTTAGTCAATCCCAGAATGGAAAATTCCCTCCTCCTTCGATGAGCCGGGACACGAACCGCTGATACATTTACTTCGTACAAAATTATACCGCATGGCTCCTCGTTCAACCGGCAGATGGCGCTACTGTCTTTTATAAATAGATGTCGCTTGCGGTCATACTTGAAATTAAATTGTTGTATATTCTAAAAAATATATCTAACAGTCGGCCATCCTGAAAATCGGCTCGCCCCGAGACGACTGCTGGTTCATGTGTGTAGCACTCGGTAGTCTTGCATTTGACCATGCAAATGAATTGTTCAGAAATGCTTGTTTGCAGCTGTAAATAGTGAGTGATTGGTGAACTCTCCGTTCGGCCATGTTCTGTAAACAAAGGAAACAGCGCCACGGTGCAAGTTTTACTCTCAAAACACCGCGACACAAAAATATTAATATTTAATTGTTAAGTTTAATATTTTTCACATTTAGTAATTTATGACGAAGTCATGTGAAGTATTTTTAACTTCAACAGAATAAAATTCCATCCTCGTTGATTGATGGACTTTGACGTATCAAGTCAATTAAGCCTCATCAAATCAACATCAACCAGAGTAACAAAAATCTCAATTTTTTTTTTTTTTTTTTTTTAAAATTACTTCAGATGGAATACAACCTTATCTAACAACGATTTCAGATTAACACAATACCAACTTAACAATAACTTCAAACCAACATTCATATCATCAAATTCTTAAATCATCAAACTTCAAACCATCTCCAACCATCAAACTTCATTTTCAGATCATCAAAATTTTCAAACAATCGTCTTCACTTTTGATAAAACACAATCTCAACTCAATAGCAATTTCAGATGAATACAATCTCAATCCAACAATAATTTTCGATGGAACACACCCTAAAATCGCAACTTTAGAGGAACATAATCAGAATTCAACAATAAATTTAGATGGAATGCATTCCCTATTTCCAAAGAACTCCAAGTGCACATTATAATATTATCAGCTGATTTTTGTTTTGTTATTCAAAACTCAAAGGCACTCTGAGGCGTAATAATAGCCTTTGTTTATTTTCATGATCATGATTTAAAACTCGGTAGATATCTCTCCGATAAATAAGCGCATACACTTCAGAAGGTTACTTATGCGTATTAATAGCATTAGTCACTTCATTCGGAAGGATCCCAAGGCAGTTTTAATAGGTTGCCCTGGCTTCTTCATAACGAGCGCTTTTGAAGGATTTACATTCCATGTAGGAACGACCTCGGAAGGACCCTGATGCGTATTAATAGCATCAGCTACTTCCTACGGAAGGATCCCAAGGCGTATTAATAGCCTCGGCTACTTCATAACAAATGCTAGCAAGAAGGGTTTACATTCCATGCCGGAAAAACCTCGGAAGGACCCTGATGCGTATTAATAGCATCAGCTGCTTCCTACCGAAGGACCCTGGGACGTATTAATAGCCCCAGCTACTTCATAATATAAACAAGCGCTTACAGATGGATTTACGTTCCACGTGGGAATCACCAGAAGGGTTTACATTCCATTTAGGAAATACCTCGGAAGGATCCTGATGCGTATTAATAGCATCGGCCGCTTCCTACAAAAGGACTCAAGAGCTTATTAATAGCATGAACCACTTCCAATGGAAATACCTCAAGGCGTATTAATAGCTCCAGGCACTTTATAAATAGAAAAGTATATCAAACCTTTGTAAGGCTTTGTTTCACATATTAATGGCTGCAGTTTTTAACTGTTCAGCACCAAAATAAATTCTTAACCAGACTTGTTTATTCAAACAAACATATATCATGGGCAAATAAAATTTTGAATATAATATCAATCATAATATCAAAGTTTCATTATATTTCTGCAACTAGTGCAGCAGTATGTCTGGTTATTTATTATATATTTTTTTTTTTAAATCATATTTTGCCCATTCCATCGCTTCAAACGATCGTTTGCGATGATATTCTTGTAATTATTCCTAGATGAAGGAATACTCTCAACCAGGTAACGGTCATTCGGGAACACTTCTGTAATTAAACAAGGTCCAGCAAATCTTGGAACTAATTTTCCACTCGTCAATCCTTTCTTTATAACTTTTCTCTCTACCAGTACCAAATCACCAACTTTAAAGTTTTGAGCTGCTCGGCGTTTCTTATCAAAACGCGTCTTCATATTTAAGGCGTTGATTTTAGAGACTTTATCTGCTTCATCTCTTACCACTTCAATATCCACAACTGGTGTTTCATGTTCAATATGAGCAGTTAAATTAGGATTGAAGCCGAATAATAATTCATATGGCGTTTTACCTGTCGTTTTATTTACTGTGGAATTAATGCCCATTTGTACTTTACAGATGTAATGTTCCCAATTTGCTTGCTCATCAATACAATAGGCTACCAAAGAATCCAAAATTGCTCTATTGGTTCTTTCAACCTGACCGTTTGCCCTGGGACTTGCAACTGCATTCAATATGTGTTTAATTCCTCTTTCAATACAAAACTCTTCAAATGTTTTGCTTGTAAAAGCTTTACCTCTATCGGATATTAATCTATTCGGTACACCGAATGTTTTTATCAGCATATTCATTGCCATAACAACATACTTTGCACTTGTATCACGTACGGCTTCGATAATAGTAAATTTTGTGAAAGCATCGATCATCACGAGAAGGTTAGTCTTGCCTGTTTTAGTCTTACAAAATGGACCTAAATGGTCTATGTGCACAGTGGCAAAAGGTACTGCCTTTTTCTCAATAGGATGCAGAAATCCTGGTTGCTTTCCTGTTGGTTTCTTCGCGAATTGACATTCTGGGCATCCGTTTATGTATTTCTTGATAAATGTATGTGCCTTAGCAAACCAATAACGCTGCCTTATTAAATGAAGGCATTTCTCAACTCCTTTATGTCCATTCTCATCGTGGTGTATCTGTAATATGCGCCATCGTCCATCCTTTGGAACAACAATTAAGGGTCTCCCATTGATAAGCCGACATAATTTTCCGTTCACAATTTTGTAATCATTAGTAAGACCTTTCCGAGTTTTATTCTTCAAATCTTCCTCTAATTGTTTTCTTAAATTCCGTACATTTTCATCTTCGTATTGTAGAACATCAATCCAGTCGTTAATGTCAATTCGTTGTACATGTGCCGGATTGCGACTTAGCGCATCAACATGGGACATAGACGGTCCAGGTCGGTAGATCACATCGAAATCGAAATTTTGCATTTCCAACCACCATCTTCCAATACGCGGCACCATATCTTTCTTTGTCCATGTCAACCTTAATGCATTACAATCTGTTACTACAGTGAAGGTTATTCCAGTCAAGTAAATTTTAAATTTGCGAGCACCCATTACCACAGCAAGTGTCTCCAATTCATAGCTGTGATATCGTTTTTCTGCTGACATCGTTTGTCTACTGGCATATGCAACTGGCTTCCATAAACCGCTTTCTTGTTCCTGTAGTAAAATCGCACCCAATCCAATCTGAGATGCATCAGTATGAAGTTGAGTCTTAAAAGTAGAGTTATAAATTGCCAAAACAGGATATTCTGTCAGGGCTCTTTTGGCTGCCTCAAAAGCATTATGCTGTGTATCATTCCATGACCAATCAGTATCCTTCTTAAGTAATGTTGTCAATGGAGATACCATTATGGCGAAATTCTTTATAAATTTACGAAAATATCCAGCCAATCCAAGGAACTGACGAACTTGATGAACATTTGAAGGTGTAGGAAATTCTTGTACTGCAAGTAACTTACACTTTGAAGGACGAATCTCTCCTTTTGACACTTCATAGCCCAAATATTCAACCTTAGTAGTTAAGAATGAACACTTCTCCAATCTCAATGTCATATTTGATTTCTTCAACACCTCAAAAACAGTACGAAGCCGTTGGATACCCTCTTCTTCATTATGGGCCAAGATTAATATGTCATCTAAATAAGCCATTGCATACTGGAATCGTAGAGAACCCAATACACCATTCATTGCCCTTTGAAATACTGCAGGTGCATTGGCCAGCCCAAAACTTACTCGTCGATATTGATAATGGCCATCAGGTGTTATAAATGCTGTATATCTTCGAGAATCTTCATGGACGCTGATTTGATGATAACCTGAAGCCAGATCCAACATAGTGAAAACACTATGATTATTTAAACGATCCAATAGATCTTCTATTAGAGGTAACGGATACCTCTCCTTTTGAGTTATCTTGTTTAAAGCACGATAATCTACACACATTCTCGGCTCTCCATTCTTCTTTTGTACCAGAAGTACAGGACTTGCATAATCTGATTGCGATTCTTCTATGATCCCTTCATGAAGGAGATCCGAAACAATGTCCCTGACCGTCTGACGTTCAGCATCAGAAAGCCGATAAGGTCGATAGTAGATTGTTTTCTGTTCTGTCAATTTGATCTTCATCTCAACGTTGATATGACCCAATGGTTTATTATTTCGTTTAAAACAATCTTTGAATTCATCGAGTAAATTGTCAAGTTCTTGGCGATCTTTTTGTGATAATTGATCACCCACTTTGTAACCTCCTTTTTCCTTAATGAATGTATAATCACATCGCGCAATACACTCATTCTGATTTATGCGAAGTACTTGATTAGTCTGATTTACCACTTTGACTTGTGCTTTTCCAAATTCAACCTTCATTTCGCTCTGTAATACTTCTTTCTCCCTTAGTGGCTCCAAATGTTGACCTCCGTATGTTATTAATGACCCAGAGTACGGTTCAGATAAACATACATTAAGCACATTAATTCCTGGCTGTAATTCAACATTATCTTCAGTATATAGTTTGGTCTTTGAAGAAAGTTCTACAGCTTGAGGCATTTCTGTCCACGGAGTGTTATTGAGAATCCTCAACGTATTTGCTGTTTTAATGACATAGATATTGGATAACTCGGTAAAAGTTTGTCCAATTAATATGTCCATTTTCTGCTCCTTGTCGTCAACTACTAAACTTTCAACATTTGCAGAAGCTTCATCAACTTCCAAAAATATCTTGACATATCCTAACGGCGTGATCACTGATCCACCGTAGCCACGAATCAAGCAGTCACTTTTCTCGTTTACTTCCAAACCGAGTTCCAGGACTTTATTATATCTCATTATATTAATGCTGCTGCCAAAGTCCACATATCCCGTAACTGGGATACCATTTATTCTGGCAGTCACATAATATTTGTCCCCATCAGTGTTAATACAAATTGATCGTACGGGTTTCCGTGTTTTATTCATATCCTGCCTTTTAAGTTTGAAGCATTGCTCCCGATTATGGCCACGGAATTTACAAAATGTACAAAACACCACTGGCGGTGCTCCACTCTTATCCTTATCTAGCGTTAATATCGTCTTTTTATTTTTGAAACAATCTTTAGTCATATGGCCACGTCGATTACAGATTTTACATAGTAGCTGTCTTCGATCATATCCTCGGTTGATTTTAGGTGTAAATGAAGTACTGGCAATTGCTCGATTTATTTCGGGCAGTGCTCGAAGCGATGACAAATAGCTCCTGAGAGTGTCAGTTGTTTTACACCCCGCTGATACGGCTCCTATTTCCAGCACCTCGCTTCCAAGAGTGCCTATAATCGCTTCGCAGATGACTGAATCCTGTAACTGACATGCTACACCCAAGTTCAACTTTTCGTTGAAAAATTGCAAAGGATCTTCATTTATTGCTCTTTTATAATTCACAATTGTTTTCAACATTTCCAATACACTACGTCCAGAAGGAAAAGCATTTCTAAGACGCTGCTTCCAAAGCGACCAATCAACATTATATGACGTTTGTTGATCATACCAAGTCTTAGCATAGCCAACCAATTTTGTTGTGGCATGATAAATTTTCGTCTTCTCATCCCAGTTATAAAGGTTAGCTATATCATCCACAACGCGAATCCACTGTTCTATGGTGGTAGACCTATTTGCAGGATCGAATCTAGGGATCACATCACCATGTCCGAAATATTTAACAATCGGTTGTTGTACAGCATCTGTCGCAATTGCCGGTGAAACGATGTGTTGATGCACACTATCTGTTGCCACCGCTGGTGAGTCAACGTCCATATTATTGGCCGCTACCGTCGGTAAATCGGTGTTCACAATATTGGCCGCCAACGTTGGTGAGCTAGTATTCGTAGTGTCGGTTGATACTGCTGGTAATTTAGCAAGCATATCGTTGGTTAAATGAGCCACACCCGATGCAGAAAATCTTTTATTTAAGATTCGCTCTACCTCTGTTTCGATCTCTCGCCTACGCTTAGATCGCTCCTTTGAATGTCGATGTTTAGATTTTGAGTGTCGTTCATAGGTATCGCTCCCTTCTGTATCATCGTTGTTGAACGCGTCCATTTTCGTGAAAATAGCGTACGTGCTCAACTCTACCAAATGAACATACAAATTGGCTCAATCGTGCGACATCACTATTTGACGTTTAATTAACCCAATCGCCCAACACTACTGTCTGACATCTGATGACGTCACGCCGGATGACGTATTATTTTTCTCGAATTTCGGAAATTATTATCATTATTTCACAATCAAGACAGCTCAAAAATACACAGAATTTCAGCACTCCCAGGCCGTCCAGTAAAAATAAAACGTTGTACTCACGTTCGGCGCGACGAAAGAACTGGACTTTTTCTCGTACCTGGCCTTATTAGATATGAAATCACCTGTTGTCCAACAGAAAACAAGCTGCCTCAGGTATTAGACGCTGTCTCCAATCTGTAAAACAGTCATTTTCAATGTTTTTATGCCCAAAAATAATGATACGCAATTTGCGATCGATTGCGCAATAGTTCGAATTCTCCACTGATAATGTTTAAAATCACGAAAAATGCACTTGTGGATTGTGTTATCCCACTTCTGATATTTGATAGGAACTCCGGCAGGTTCACTTAGTACAAAAACGTCAATTTCCGTAAGAATAAATGTATTTTCCGAAATAAAACAAAGCAATACTAAAGCCGAACGTTGCCTCGATCTTAGTCAATCCCAGAATGGAAAATTCCCTCCTCCTTCGATGAGCCGGGACACGAACCGCTGATACATTTACTTCGTACAAAATTATACCGCATGGCTCCTCGTTCAACCGGCAGATGGCGCTACTGTCTTTTATAAATAGATGTCGCTTGCGGTCATACTTGAAATTAAATTGTTGTATATTCTAAAAAATATATCTAACACTATATATATAATATTCAATATTAGGCTATATGATATCAGGCTAGCCTATATGATATCAGGCTAGGCTATATGATATCAGGTATAGCCTGTATCTGGCTCATACGACGATTTAATATATATGTATATATATACTATAATATTCAGCGATCTGGTTGCTAATGGTTTCGCGCAGCTTGGGTGGTGTTGGCCAAAAATCTATGTCATCTGACCTGCCTAACTCACGCTTCAACTCCTATCTGTTAGCTTCCTCGAAGAGGGGCTTACCCTGTCAGAGCCGATGTGAGCTTCTGCCACGGCTGTAATCTTGCAGCCGGAGGCGGCTGGGTTCAGAAGATCGCGGATTCGGGGGAATACCTCGGACGGAACTGGGCAGTTGGTCCACCATCCGGTATGCTAGGCGTTGAATGCCCAGTTAGCAAATAACGAGAGGGGTCTAGAGACGTATATACGTTTCCTATGACAGCGGAGGGTAGCTGTCGACCTAACGTCTTCACCCTTGAATCGATCCGTCAGCCAACCGATCCCGAGTGACAGTTAAATTTATGAAATTAATATTCAAATGAAATCAGTCGTTGGATACTTGCCGGAATAATACTTGGATCTTGTTGTGACACAACCGTTTTTTTTTCAGAGTTCACAAATAGTTGATACAGTATCCCACAGTATACAGAGTTAGAAAATAGTAAGCTCACTCTCGAGTGGTAAGAAGTTGCGGGGATAGTGGCAAGGGAAGCGAGCATAGGAAAGCGTTATGGCAAATGCCTGTAGTTTGCGTTACGCGCGAATACGGGTTGTAAATTTCTCGATCGTTTGAATACATGCGTCGGCGGAGTAACGGCCATATGCGAGTTCTTGGGACTCGTGACAGCACTCGCTTCGATTTCAATTTTGTTCTAAGAGAAGCTACTCTCTGTACGCTGTGCCCCTACTAAGTCCTCTTTCGCCAACCAATATGTATTTTCTTCTAGACTAGATCCTGGGAGAGCATTTTATTGTTGTTACCAAATAATACACGCCCGATTGCGTAGAGTAATCTGCAACGAACTCCCGGACTACACGGTCGATCTAATTGTACGTAACAAGTATGATAAGCAGCCCACGGCCAGGGATCGCCTGCAAACGGTCTGCGGGACCATAGCTCATTTAATTTAAGCAGTTGACACATTCATTAAGTATATTTTAATGCGTCTGGCCGATGAATTAAAGGCGATCCACGGCTGGTTAGGGTCACCACTCGGTCAGGAATCCAGCCGGCATAACACACATAATAACATTCACAAATACATGTTACTAGTGGAATGTTACCCGGCGATGCTCGGGTATCCGCTTTCTTCACCCTCCCACCTTTCCCCTATCCCCCTCTTCAGCTCCCCCCCTCAAAAAGCCTGACTTACTTAACTTCAGCTGTCTGTCTTCAAAAATGACATCATTAGTTCTTTTCAACTTCCACTTTCGCATTTATTTTCTTTTTTGGTTTTATTGAAATTTTATTTTGATTATAAAAGTTAATGTGCTGCAGCGCCATCTAGTGGCGAGATACAACAAAGTGGAAATTATGTCCGTGATCAAATACATAGGCATACCAATTTTCATGGCGATCGGTTGAACGGTATAGAAAATGATGTGCTGCTTCGCCCGACTGTCCAGTCTAGGGTGGATCGCTTTTTTATGGAGAAAAAAATATTTATCGAAACCTCCCTATGCGGAAAAGATGGTCTATAGCAGAGGTACCCAAACTCTTTTATCCCATAGACCACTTGCTGTTTTTTTTTGTCTCCCGTAGACCCCCTGCTTGCTGATTATGTGTTTTTGACAGTTGGCGCAGTGCTAATCGGTTACGGTTATGGGTTATAAGATTTTGGTAAAGTGGACAGTAGCAAAAAATGGAAAAGTACTTTAATTTTAAACGTTGCGCATTAATTTCTAAGCGACCACGACCTTGAAGTACAAAACATTTGAGAAATCTACATATAACTGCACATGTAGCACAATCTCGCTTGCTCATTCGTATGATGCGTCTATTCTACTCGCTCGCACAGATACCTGTTAAAGCGCAATTTACTCACATATCTCGCTCGCACCTTCCCTCGTTAGTCAAGTGCGTTGGCCTCCTTAATCGACTAATGTTACATTTTGAGTTGTGTGTTGATTGCCTCCCATGATGCTTGAGGCGCTCGCGTTTGTTTATTGCGATTAATATAAGTTTAAAATAGTATGTTGTACACAGAATCTGCTTTAGGTGTAATAAGACATTTACAGGTCGCCTTAATGTTTATGATGATGTCCACTAATATGGACCCCCATTTATATCTTGTGCACCCCCATTTCTTTTCTCGCTGACATGGACCCCCTGCAATTCGAAATCGACCCCCGGGGGTCCGTATAGACCACTTTGGGAATCACCGGTCTATAGTATGGAGGTTATAAGGAAAATAATTTAAAAAAACAATTTCAATATTTAATACTGCTGCAAGAGGGTTGAATTTTCGGAAAAAATGAAAGTCTTTATTTTTGTTAGATGATTTTGAAACCAAAATATTTTTTTTCCGTCATATACTGAATATTGAGTAGCGAATAATATGACGTACGTTCATTTCAGTTCCACGTCCCCGCCCTGTCGAATTAGTCTGCTGATCCTTTAGAGCAGTAATACTACTACATACAGATATAGAGGCAATTCCAGTTTTTTGTGGCCTGCTTTATCCTGCCATACCTTCAAAATGGAAGGGGTACGTCTGAAGTCCTCCTCTTCGTGATATGACCCAAAACACGTGGAAAGACCCGATCACCCGGCGGCAATACTACCTACTATCAAGGGGTTTCCCTGCCACACTATTATACTACAGAAAGAATGCTCAAAATAGTTAGTGAAACATCTGGTGGTGTCTGTGGACTATATGGAGATAGGTTTATAAGAAATCGCCTGAAATCACGAAACCTCATATCAGTTTTCAACACCAAACGTGGTTACCGTCCATTGTAATTTCGGCTGTTTTTTAGTTTTTTTTAATTTAATTTAAAAAAAAGGCTAGTAAACGTATCTGTATTTTTATTGTACCCAAATAGTTACAAGTATGTGTCCTCTCATATAAACATTATAAAGTGATAGATGCCTGTTTTCCTGTAACACAAATCACATGTCTTTTTACCATAAAATGGCTCGAACACCTAAATTTCATCCCCCTTGCGGACAAGTACACGACTGCCGTTACAGAAAGAGAACTATTCTATCTATATTTATTCTTTACATTTTTATGAAATATTTGTGGATTATATAATTATCCATACAGATACATGTATATTTTCGGAATATACTCAATTAGACCTTTCATTTGACATATATATATTAATTGATATTTGGACATTAGGCCATTTAGACAATTACTTACTTGATGTGTGGACAGTATAAATAACCTATGACACTCGGTAGACACAACGATTCTAACAATGTTACACACATTAAAATCAGAACAGGCTTTTAAAAGTTATGATGAAATAAAGAAAGGAAAACATACATATATAAACCCTGTTCATTACACTCCTCTTTTGCTGGGCAGTCGTGTAAAAATATAACGATGTAATACACAGAAATACGCATGTTTCAACAAGGATTCCGTATATAACACGGACTGCGGTCCAAACGTTAGAATTAATGTGACGCGTAACGGTGTTGGCGTGACTGTAGTTACTGTGACGTAATGTTAAAACATGTTATTTAATTACGTCGCGACCTTGGGATCTCGCTTCTAAGATATAGCATGTAGTACCTAGTATACGTATGGTTATATTCGTAAACATGAATCCTGTTGAAACTACAACTGTAATTTCCATATTAAGAGTATGGAACATGTACCATTATTGAATGTGCGGATATCAACCTCCATAAGAACTACGCCAACCACTGTATCTATATCCACTTGGATAGCAAAGCAGCTCTTATGTCACTGGCCTCGAATACCATTAATTCAAAGCTAGTGCAAAACTGCATATCACTACTGAATTCCCTGGGCGAAAAGAACAGGGCAATTCTAAGATGGGTTCCCGGCCATGCAGGAATCGAGGGAAATGAAAAAGCCGACGAACTTGCTAAGACGGGAGCAAAGGGAACGTTATACGGCCCTGAACCTTGCTGTGGCGTACCAAAAAGCCTTGCAAACCTAATGCTCAAACAAATGTGTTTAGAACATCTTGGGGTGTCAACTACAACGGGCGAGCCCGTCACCACAGGACGTTTTAACGATTAGTCGTTCTATCGCCCTGCAGTGAACGTAGAAGACTTTGGACAGTACATTCTACGTCCAGCTACGTCACAACCCGTGAGAGTCCAACGCCTTACCGCGAGTGAGCCAGGAATAAACCCGGCGGGCTCGAGATACTCGCGCCCTCACTTCCAATTGTGACCAGATTTCTCCGGTCTCTCGATTGGTTCCGAGTTCGAGGTCGCTTGCGCGGTCCTCTCCCTTACGAAGCGGTGAAACGGAGTGCACCGAATCTGTCGCGGACCAAGGCGTCCTTTGCCCGACTCTGAACCGGGATCGGATGGCCAATGGTCATTTCAAGAGCAGTCGCCGTAAGGTAGACAACTACCCCCGCTCTATAGGAAACAATACAGTTTCCAGACTCCCCCGATTGTTAGTCAGAGAGCACAATCGATTGGCTTGCGCCGCTCGGTGCGCAGACCGTCCAGGAGCGCCAGAGGATTGTTCCCAGGGGAGACTGGTTGACCCAGTGTCCTACCCAGGCTCGCACCCCATGCGTGGAGGCCATCGGATGGGTGTTGACCCGTGAGTGTGACCGACCCTGAAACAGAATGGGTCTACGTGGCCAACTCAGCAAGGGCCCATTAGCTCCCTGTGCTGGGCCCATTAGCTCCAAGGGCCCATTAGCTGTGTTTAGAACAATCCGTCAACCACTGGAACAACACGCCAGGGTTGAATCATTTTAAAGCGCTAATTAAAGGATGATTCATGCTACACCGGGCCGAGGCCGGGCCGGGCCCCGGCCGGGACACGGTCAGATATCTATAGTATACTTTTGTATGAAGCAATTCATGCTTGGCCGTGCTCCGGCCGTGACCGGCCGTGCCACGACCGGAGCACGGCGTCGAAATGGCGGTGGATATTGTTTTCCCGGCTCCGGTCTGCTAATCGTTCAATGGGAGAGATAGGCTTCAGAAATCTTAAATTTTTTATTTTTCCAACAAATATACTAAAGCCTTCTTTAGACATCCTAAAATAACCGTAAAATTTGCTCTATCATCTATTAATTCCTTGTAGAGCGTGGCGAATTATCCCTCCGATTGTCGTGTTCTCCAGGCTGGATGTACACTCCATCTTCTTTTATTAGATTCAGTTCGTGTTTCCAATACTTCGTCTTCAATGGCAGTTGCAATAGCTGCCAACTCAAGTTGTGAAAATTGCATTAATAACACACTTATCAATCAAGCGAAAATAGAAATTAAAAAATATTATTATCGCCAAAATAGATGGACACAACACTAGTTATCGCGGACACGGCCGTGGGATAAATAAACTCGGAAACAGCCCGGTCACGCCCGGTGTAGCATGAATGACTGGCCCGGCCGGAGCACGTTGGAAACGACTCGGCCGGGGCCCGGCCCGGCCCCGGCCCGGTGTAGCATGAATCATCCTTTAAGCTTACGACCGTAAGACGGCCCGGCCCGTAAGGCCTTATCGCTAAATAGGAACAATCTACGCATACTGGTGAGGGCGCTCACGGGGCATTGTGGCCTGAACAAACACATGTTCAACCTCAAGCTCAGAGACACAAAAATGTGCAGGTTCTGCCAAGGAGCAGAGGAAACTCCCCAGCACCCCATGTGCGAGTGTGGCCCGCTGATGCGTAAAGATACACCCACTTGGGTGGTCATTACCTCCAACCTGAGGAGGTAAAACAATCTGGCGCCAAAAGCCTGCTGCGGTTCTTAAATGACACGAGGCTAGCGCAGAACTACAGTAGGTGGCGAACACAATAGATCAGCAATGGTCGCAGTGTTACAATGCTCATAAACACCTTAGAAAAGCCCCACTCAACAAATAAAAAATTAATAAAAAAATAATTGTACATAATATAATAATTGAACAAACAATAATACATAAAATCGAGTAATGGAGTTTAAACAAAATTTTTGTAATTGAACAAAATTACGATTGAAACATCGATTTAAACATCAATCCAATATTTTTCTCAATGTATGGTGGATGGTAACCCTATATACGCTGGACAATGTATGTAACAATGGTAGAATAAAAAGCATCGTCAGGCGAAACAAATTTAACCCTGCTTTAGTGTGACATGTAATTATATAACGTATTAGATTAATAAACATCGTACCAAAATTTGGCAACCAGGATTTTTCTATGTAACGCAACGATTAATTTTCTATTATTAGGTTCAATATGTCTACTTTCGTGGTACAACAGTATGGCTGCGCCCGGTAGATATCGCTCTAAACACGCCTATATACCCTAGTATAAAATAATAATATATTAACACGATTTTTAAATATTATTTACATAAAGATGTCAATTTTGAATTTCGTATTATAATAAATACAAACGGAGCTGCCATGGAATTCACCGACCGGCGTCGGGCCCATCATAATACTATTTTTTTTTACACTTCTGGGGGGTGAGCAGTGGATTCCGGACTTACGAACCGGCTGTGGTAGGTTTAGGACAGCTGTCTTGCCACATGTGAGCGTTCACCTTGCCACCCATTCACTCCCCCTTCGAAGCCATAGAATTTGAGATGCGCAAATCGCAGTTTTAGATAATTTTTCTAAGAAAGAGTTGATTATTTTTCTGGAAAGGCCAAGATCTTTAAAGAGGGGTATTAGTAATTATTACGTAAAATGAATATATGTAAATAAATTATATGAAAATAAGAATCAAAACTATTAATAATACCATTAAGTTTAAAAAAATAATATTTTTAAATTTTTAGGTAAATCGGGTTAAAAAAAATAAACTCTCGGAATACGTTGGATAACATTATTAGTTCGATTTCTATAGGGACTCCTTTGATTGTAGCGTATCCGGGTGGGGGGAAGGGGGGGGGGGGAGGGAGGCTGGACCCAGAAGGCATTTGTTCGTCGGCGTCTCCAACCAGCTCGCAGCGCCTCTGCAGCAGGCGTTATAGGCCGTCAAAATCTAAGGCCCCCTTTGCACAAACATTCGGATGACGACATAGTGTAGAATAGATGTGTATATAAACAAAACACGACCGCACCGGCAAAGTGGTCTTTTAAACATTTCTGACGCGCAAAGACGCGCATATATAAACAAAATACGATCGCACAGGCTGTCGATAATTTATAACAATTATACTATTATGGGGATCGAAAAGTTTATTAAACATTTTCTCCTTAGAATTTCAATTCAATGATTTTATTCTATCGAATTCTTCTTCTTCTTCTCGGTGTGTCTCTCCATTACTGGAGGTTGGTTGTTAGCTCTAAATACTTTTGTCGGTCTTGCGCCATCCGGAAAAGCTGTTCCGTACTGGTGATCCCGGTCCACTCTCTGACATTGCACAACCACGACGTTTTTCCTCCTTCCACGGCATCGTTTATCCTCAATTTCTATCTAATAGAAACTATTTTAAAAATATGACTTATGATCCCTCGTCGCGGGGTCCCTAAAAGGCACGGGGGTCATACGCCGGTGCCTACTGGCCTATTGAATAATCTGGTACTGCCCCTTCCTATTTCTCCTAATTAAAGGAAGTAAAAAAAAATAAGATAATCAAAACTGACACGCTGGGGTCTATCGAACCCCGCCACAGTAATGCCGGGTTAATTGATGGCATCCCGTTAGATGACCAGACAACAGCTGATTAGTTAACGCATAGTGGCATATTCACGATTAGAAACTTGAGAGTTCGGGAGACAGTGAAGTACACGACGGAACGAGGATTTTATGTTTAGGGTTAAAGATACGTTTGAACTATTGTTCATTTCGAAAATAGTTTATCGAACTCGGCTATAATTATGGATATAGTCAAAAAGCGCAAATCAAGGTTGTCTGTGGTATTTTTAACTATACGAGTACATATACCATACGAATTTGCCTATCGCCTAGGAATCGAATGGTTTCGTGCAGTTAGCGCCATAATATCCAATGTGTTCTCGGGTCGGCCCAACTCACGGTTCAGCTTCTATTCAGTAGCCTCCTCGAGTGAGGGACTACACCGGTAAGACTTCGCGTCCCAGGCCTCACGGCTGGTGGGTCGGACTCCTTGGGGGTTCCGCCGATACTGGACCGTTTCCGCAACTTGCGGCAGCAGCCAATCGGCTTGTGAACTCTGACTAATTACCGAAGGAGACTATGGATATACTGTCTGCTAAGCAGCGGGGGTGGATGTTAACCTGTTATTATGCTAGGTTATGGTTAGTTTCCCCTGGGAATCAACCTTCTGGCGCTCCTGGACGGTCTGCTCACCGTGCGGCATAAGCCAATCGATTGCGCACTCTGACTAACATCTTGCGGTGTCGACTACAACGGGCGAGCCCGTCACCACAGGACGTTTTAACGATTAGTCGTTCTGTCGCCCTGCAGTGAACGTTAGAAGACTTTGGACAGTACAATTCTACGTCCAGCTACGTCACAACCCGTGAGAGTCCAACGCCTTACCGCGAATTAGCCAGGAATAAACCCGGCGGGCTCGAGATACTCGCGCCCTCACTTCCAATTGTGACCAGATTTCTCCGGTCTCTCGATTGGTTCCGAGTTCGGCTCTGACTAACAGTCGGGGGAGTCTGGAAGCAGTACTGTTTCCTATAGAGCGGGAGTGGTTGCGGACCTTACGGCGACTGCTCTTGAAATGACCATCGGCTACCCGATCCTGGGTGAACAGCCGGGCAAAGAATGCCGTGGTCCGCGATAGATTCGGTGTACACCGTTTACCGCTTCGTAAGGGAGAGGACCGCGCAAGCGACCTCGAAGTTGGTTACGAAGTTGGTACGCAACCACGCCCGCTGTATAGGAAACAGTAGGTACTGCTTCCAGACTCCCCCGACTGTTAGTCGGAGTACACAGTCGATTGGTTTACGCCGCACGGTGCGCAGAAGGTTGATTCCTAGGGGAAACTAGCCCTAAGGCCAGAGTCCTGCCCGGGCCCGCACTTCATGGGTGTTGACCCGTGAGTGTGACCAACCTTGAACAGAATGGGTCTTCGTGGCCAACTCAGCAAGGGCCCATTAGCCCCCGATAACAGTCCTTTCCAGGTTCGTCCCTCTTCGAGGAGGCTACCGGATGGGACTTAAACCGTGAGTTCAGCCTACCCGAGCAGGTCATTTGACCCAAGCTGCACGAAACCGTTAGCTGCCAACATTACATGAAGGGCAGCAAAATTCCGGGGACAGAAGCTTGTACAACGTAATGGCCAGTCGATTTCTCAAACAGTTATTTCTTCCATCGTTTCCATCACCTATTTAAACTAATTAAACTTACATATATTAAAAAAAATACAAATAAAATCCGAAACTTATTAGTTGCTTCTTCATCGACACCACAAAAGATTGTATCGATTTTAAGAAGTTTTCAGGAGCGAGAGTGCTCATAGAGATCTAAAACGTATTCCATTTTTATTATTCATTATCCGAATGGAAAGCACCGCTGAATTCTTCATGCGATTGTTTCAGGGGGTGATTGTTGAAAAATTTAGCATACAAAATTTATTTATGGCCCATTTCGCTTACATGGGCCATACACAAATTTAGTAGGCTATTTTATAAGAATATGCGCCCAGCGGTCATGAAATTGAATGAGATACTTATGCTGTCGTCAGTGCCGGATTAGCCACGTAGCAAGAGTAGCAAATGCTACGGGCCCCGCGCATTGGGGGGCCCCGCGCACCCACGCCTGCCTGAACGTAAAATTATCGCTACAGCCTGCAACAGGCCAATGGGAAACGTTAAATATAATCAACGGCGGGGCGCGGGCCCGAGTTTGGGAATTAATATCTCCAATTTAAGAAGAAACAACCTCACGCACTTTTTATACGCGATGACTAATATCATGAGCTATGTATAGTAGAACTTTAAACTTCCTAAAGTGGGATTCTCGATGCCTGCCAGACCGAGGTTTGAGCGGCCGCCTCGCCTATTAAATATAATCATCAACGGGGCGCGTCCCGAGTTTGAGAATTAATATCTCCAATTTAAGAAAAAATGACCACGCACTTTTTATATGTGATGTATAATATCATCAGCTATGTATAGTAAAATTTTGAACTTCCTAAAGTGGTATTCTCGATGCCTGCCAGACCGAAGTTTGAGCGGCCGCCTCGCCCATTAAATATAATCATCGGCGGGGCGCGGGGCCGAGTTTGGGAATTAATATCTCCAACTTGAGAAAAATCGACCTCACGCACTTTTTATATGTCATGTATATTATTATCAGCTATGTATAATAAAATTTTGAATTTCCTATGGGATTCTCGATGCCTGCCAGACCGAAGTTTGAGCGGCCGCCTCGTCAATTAAATATAATCATCAACGGGGCGCGGGCCCGAGTTTGGAAATTAATATCTCCAATTAAAGGAAAAACAACCTTACGCACTTTTTATATGTGATGTATAATATCATCAGCTACGTATCGTAAAATTTTGAAATTCCTAAAGTGGGATTCTCTATGCCTGCCAGACCAAAGTTTGTGCGGCCGCCTCGCCCATTAATGTCATCATCGGCGGGGCGCGGGCCCGAGTTTGGGAATTAATATCTCCAATTTAAGAAAAACGACTTCACGTACTTTTTAAATGTGATGTACAATATCATCAGCTATGTATAGTAAAATTTTGAACTTCCTAAAGTGGGATTCTTGGTGCCTACCAGACCGAAGTTTGAGCGGCTGCCACGACCATTACATACAGTCATCTTAAATTGGAGATATTAATTTCCATACTCGGGCCCGCGCAGCGCCGATGACTGTATGTAATGATCGTAGCAACCGCTCAAACTTCGGTTTGGCAGCCATCGAGAATCGCACTTTAGGAAGTTCAAAATTTTACATAGCTGATGATATTATACATCACATATAAAAAGTGCGTGAGGTCGTATTTTCTTAAATTGGAGATATTAATTCCCATACTCGGGGCCGCGCCACAATATTATGAAGCGAATTGTAAGCATTGCTCAATAAGGCGAAAAATATTGGGCACTGTTTATTTACTTTTGTTAAGCGGTGCATTTCCTTTTTTGGAATTATTATGAGTAAAGTAGGAGTTTTTCATTGTATTTTATTTAGTATTCGTTAATAAAGGTGCGCCGTACAATAATGGCTGATCTGTCGGTGTGAATTATATAAAAAAAAGGTCTGATTTTACTTAGATTGCAGTTTTCGTCCACATTGCAAAATTTCACACAGTTTGTTGAAAAAGAAAATTGTACCTACATATGTGTATATTTTTAAAACAACAGTGCCATTGTTGTAAATATGTTTTATGTTTGTATTTATATTGTCGAATATGATTGAAACTGGGATAGTTGAATAATTGCTCAATTTAATTTTTCTGCTGAGTTTTGGTCGTAGCTCTGGCGCCGAATTTTTTTATTTCTCTTTGTAAACATTTTTGGATTAAATGGTACCTCCAAAAATTATATTTCATTACCTTGTTATAAGAATAAAAGGGATCCATCTAAAAGTTCTATTTTATTTTACACCCTAAACTTAAAGACCTAAAGCAAACCAAGGGCCTTTTGAGAGAATTTGCTACGGGCCCCGCGCTGGCTTAATCCGGCACTGGCTGTCGTAAGAAAAGGGCCGCAACTGATATTTTTGCTAAGTTCTATTTAACTACTTACTGGGAATCAGCAAAAAAGGTGCATTTCCTTGTATATTTCTTTCGTCCCCTTCCCTTCCCCTACCCTGCGTCATTGTACGAGGATGTTTATTGCTTTTCTTTAATTTTATTTTTATGGCACACCAACTGACTAGGAGGGAAAGTATTGTGAACGCGATAGATTTTTTTTCGAGATAAAGACGAAAATTTAACCCCCCTTGATTGAAATCTATTTGCATGTCTGTGTATGTGTCTGTGTGTGTGTGTGTGTGTGTATGTGTGTGTGTGAGAACCCTTTCTCACACACACACACACACACACGTGAGGGTGTGTGTTTGTGGGTGTGTGTTTGTGGGTGTGTGTTTGTGGATATTCCTCAACGATAGCGTACAAACGCTTCACCCGATGGTGTTGAAAATTTGTCAATCAGGCATCATTTGGTTATGGCAGGAGTTGAAATGGTTGTGGTTGAAATCGATCCACCAGGGGGCGCACTAGTCATATATTAATCTCGAAATTTTGGACTTTAAATTTGGTGAGCCTTGTTGAGCCGAAATTCTATTGTGAAATATCACATATACTAACTGTACATAAAAAAAGACATACACCAGCTGCATTGATAATATTTAAATTCCGCCATACATTTTAATCACATATTAACGCCGAGCCGCCCGAGGCTAGCCGAGAAACGAACCGCGCTGCCCAAGGCAATTGCAACGAGACCCAACCGGGTTCGTCCATCAGTCGAGAAAGGGCGCTCATCAATTTCAATTATGAAATTAATATTCAGATGAAAACAGTCCTTGGGTAATTGCTAATTGCTTTAATAATAATATGCTTATTTATTTTTATAATAGTAGGTACACAATGATACTAACGAATACATTACTTATCTATACTAATATTATAAAGAGGTAAAGTTTGTGACGTTGTAGGAAGTAATCTCTGGATCTACTTGACCGATTTTGAAAATTCTTTTAGCAATAGAAAGCCACGTTCTTTGTCAGTGTCATAGGCTAAATATTAAGCCGAAAAATGGAAAGACTGCCTTAACAACTAACGCTGCCCTAACGATGAGAGGTATATGATTAAGTTCTAGAGAAAAGTTCTTGAGCTTGATAATGCCTATAAAAAAGTCAGCGAGAGCATATGTCTACCTTTTATATTTAAGTCACAAAAAGTAGTATTTTATATTAAGTTTACGATCCCCCTGCGGTTTACGATCCCCTCTCAGCCCGTGACGCGATGCTTGACAAGCTTGTTTGATCGTCTAGAGAGCCCCTTACTGATAAGTCTAGCGATGCAATATCCTTCCTCACTGGTCCATTCGGGAGCTAATGGACCCTGTGCAGTTCGGCCTTTATGACCCATGCGTTAGGGTCAGCCCAACTTACGGGTCAGCACCTATCCGGTAGCCTCCCGGAAGAAGTGCGAGCCCGGGTACGACTCTGTGCCTGTGGGCCGGTTCCCCTGGACATTGTAACTCGGGCGCTCCTGGACGATTTGCGCTCATGGACGACGTGCGGCTGCAGCAAGTCAACTGTCCATTCCGATAGATAACCAAAGGAGTTTGTTTCCTAAAAAGCGGGGGCTGCTGTTTACCTAATGACAGCCGCTCTAGAAACGACCAATTGTCCACCCGATCCTGATTGATAAGACGGACAAAAGACGCCCTAGTCCGCGATGATTCGAACTGAATCGCCATTTACAATCGCAAGGCGGACCGCGCAAGCAGCCTCGAATCTGTAACCAGTCGGGAGGCCGGAGAAATCCGTCCATAATTTTATTTTATTTTTATTTTATAGTAAATACATGATAATAGTAATTTTAAAACATATTTAAACAAAACAATTTTACTATCTTATGAATAGTTTACAATGCTTGCATTATAAATTAATATAGAAATAACATGAACACGATCATAGTGAAAAAAAAATCGGTTGTGTCACCCCAAGACTTTCCTGACTAGTATCCGGGGAGGTGCGAAAAAACAGCGACATTTTTTATTCTAGTACCCCAAATTTGTATGGCAGGTACCCCAAACGTTGGTCGTAAGTACCCCAAAAACTAATAGGTTCTTCCGATGGTTAACAGAAGCTTCTATGCCAAATTTTAACTTAGACAGATTAAGCGTCTGGGCGCTATCGCGGAAACAATTTTTTCGCCGGGAACCCCAAATTTGTATGGGAGGTACCACAACCGTAGGGCGTAGGGACTCCAAAAACTAATGGGTTCCTCCGACGGTTAACAGAAGCTTATATACCAAATTTCAGCTCAATCCGATTAAGCGTCTGGGCGCTATCGTGGAAGAATACATACATACAGACATACAGACATACAGACATACAGACAGACAGAGATCGGTCTGGAAATAGTCTCAATCGTCTCAGGGAGTCTCAAAATATATATTCCCATCTTCATCTCAAATTTTTTTTTATAGCGCGATCACAATACTTTCCTTTCCGATAGGTCGTCAGGAAAGTAAAAAGTAATAAGGCTAATAATAATTTAAGGGTAGGTAATAAAAGAAATAATAAGGTACGTTGTTAATTGGTAGCGAGGACGATTGGTCTGCCCGTTATCTACCCGGTGCCGGTCGGTAAGGGTTGGTCTCTCGCAAGCTAGTTGGCGGAGCTAGGTAGGGGATTGTTACTGTCTTATTCTTTTTCGCTCATCACACGGCTGAAAGACCGACTTCATACATAGAGCTTCGAAATATTCTACCAAAGCCCCTTCTCAAAACTGTGTATATGGCGTTGTGCCAAAGCCTGTGGTCCTATGGCACAATTGCATGGGGTGGCTGTACCACACAAGTACTCCTTCCTTTGATCAATGCGCAGAAGCTGATTCTAAAGGTCATCAATAAAAAACCCCCTAGATACCCCTCAGCGAAACTCTTTACAGAATATGGAGTACTTGATGTGAGGCAATTATTCATAAAACAATTACTAATTGAGTTTCACAGAATCAAGGATCAGCAGACAAGAAGCCAACAAACTAAAAACACAAGGCAAGCTACTGGGTCGAATTATAATATTCCGATTGTAAAGTCCTCATTTGCCCAAAGGCATTTTTACTTCCTTGCGCCGAGATTTTATAATAATTTAAATGAGAGTTATAAGAATGCAAACAACTTAAATTCATTCAAAATACTTATAAAGAAGTACCTGCTTGAAAGGGGTCCAATGTATGCGGAGTCTCAATTGCTCTCGCTAATAATTTAAGTTGTATATATTAAATTATATATTACTAACTAATATCAAATCTCGTGTATTATTTGCTATGTATATATATGTGTAGGTATGTATATATATATATATATATTTATGTATGTGTGTATGTATGCGTATGTATATATGTATATATTCTTATGTATCATGCAATACAACTTAAGTTCAGAATATCAAAAGAGTCAGCTCGTCGATACAATTAAACAAAAATCAGCATCCCTAGATACGGGTCTCTGACCTAGTTAGGAATGCGGATAAACATTTCACCATAGGATGTGCTCAATCTCTCCCAACTCAACCATATTATGTAAATGGTGTTTATATGACATATTATATGAAGTTATTGTAAATTAATAAATAATAAAAAAAAAAAATAAAAAAAATATCGTTATACCAGCCCGCCCGTTGTGTATCAGGTTCACATATCGTTATAACATAATTTGGAGTTTGCGTCACCTACATATATGGTCACCGCAGTACAATGACCGTATAGAGCGTATTCAGAAAACCTTCGTAAGGCACTTGTGTCATCGAACCCTCGCTGAATATACCTCATATTCTGACGGCTTGGCAAGGTTCGAAATGCTGGGTCTTCAGCAGCGACGTAAAGTGACTTAAATGACGTTCTTCCACAATATACTTTCGCATCATATCGACAGCCCACAAATTCTAAGCAGAATAGCCTTAAATGTCCCATCGAGCCGAACACGTCACCCAAGAGTATTCAATGTACCCAGACTTCATACAAATCAAGCAAGGAATTCAACTCTGCATCGAATTATGGAAGCCTACGATGAATCGTTTCAGGAACTAGACATATTCTCAATGAGCAAAATCGAGTTTATCAGAGCGGTAATAGACCAGACCATAAAAGCTTGAACAGATACATACCTGTGCAGAATCACACACTCTCATATATACACAACTATGACACATACACGCAGATGTACACACACCCATTAAACACACATCACAATCACACATATAAACACACTCATCCTACTCTATCATACACACTCACAAATCGAGGGAACATAAACTGTATATTATCAGGAGACTATTTTAGCCGTAATATTGTTATTATTATTTATTAACTTAAGACCCGAACTGTTTTTCTCTTTTGATGGAATAAAATAAAAATAAAATAAAATAAAAAAACAGGTTCGCCCGTTGTAGTCGACATCGCCCAACAGGTCCATTCGCTAATAAAACTGAAGTTACTAAACTGCTCAGTCGCCGGCGGCGGGGGGGGGGGGGGGGGGGGGGGGTTAGTGTGTGTAACTAAAATACCGAGAACATATCGGAGTCCACACTTAAAGATTAAAGTAATCTTAAAGTAATTTAAACGCTTTGATTTCAACGAGTAGAGAGTGCGTGTTAGGTCAGTTTTATAGTTTAGCACCCGCTTATACCTCCTCTGCGCAGACTCTATCTATGCTGTTAATAACCGGATGCTGTGGCTGAATAATTTTCATAGAAAGGGCAAATGTTGTTCACTTCTATTGCAGATTGTTTAATGGTGGAATTATTCACGCATACTAAGGCGTATGCAGGGTAGGCAGCAGGCTGGTCGGGTGAGCGTGACTCACGAGTACTCACGAGTACTCACGACCGGAAACCGAACTAGGGAGGCGCCTCGAATGGCGCGCCACTCCGCCATTATACTCGAATGCATTCGCTTATCAAATTAACAGCCGAATTAATCAACTTTAAAACATTTCTGTTCGCAATTGGTACGTAGCGTTCGCGGTGGTGAATTTCATAATTCCAAGGAAGAAAAGTATGCTTTACAAGTTTATAAAATGGATAGTAGCAGCACAGTATACCAGACAGTAGCTTCTCTTAGAACGAAATTGAAATCGAAGCAAGTGACGTCAGGAATCTTAAGGCCTACCACAAATCGTAATATGATTATTCGTCTTCTTCTTGAAGCATCGTCCCAGCCACATTTACGGTACCCCGGCGATACAGATGCCACCGATTTGTTCTGAGAATACCATTATGGCGTCGGCTCGTAAATCTGCATATCTGCACGCGGACACAAACTGCACCCACAGCGTTCACAGCCCACAGCGCCGTAACTATGGGGTTAAGGACGCGACATGACTTACTTCCGTCGCACCCTCTTCCCGCATTGCCTTGTAGCTCTTGAGCGAACTTACCGGGTGTTATTATACTATGGTAGCAGTGCCGGATGAACCCATGTAGAGGTCCTTAGGCTATCGAAACCTCGGGACCCCCTATGCACTTTTCGAGACCCTCTTTGGGCTGTCAAATATTCTGATAACAATATCAAATCAAATCACGTTTAGTGTGTTGAAAAACTTTTACATATTTGTTTAGACACATTACTTTGGATAGCCGCTTGATATATACATAACGTTAGAATTAATACTAAATGTTTCTTAAGACACTTATAACATAATTCATAATAGTCGTATTAGATACGTAAAACTACAACTTTGTGGTTGGGTCAGAGGTCTGCTAGTAGCCCGGTACTGCTTACCGGTCCATGCAGATCACTGACCTTCAAGTTGGGCAGATCGCTGGGTTGAAGAAAGTATCGTCCCAGTAAACTGTGTATTTTTGCGGCGAGGCCTGGACAGCGACCAACGATGTGTATGCTGTCTTCAGGTTCTTCGCCACATATTAATAGCTAGATTCTTGGCAACCTATGCACGTTAAGTAAAGATTAGAGTAGTAATGAAACTTACTGCTTACAGAAATATTTTCAAACGTCAAAGAACGGTTTTTAGCCATCAATTAGACACGACGTAAATGTAACGTAATGTAATTTTGTACTAAGCAAGCAACCTAAAAACGTTGTTTCTTTCTTTACAGACAACGCGCGAGCGAAATGAAGAAAAGGATTCTGAGCCAGACTCCAAGATCGCGCAATCATCATTTTTTTACCTTTTCTAGTTTTACGTAATAGTTAATAAGTTCCTAATGCTGAATCAGCCGTTATTTTCTGCCAGAAATAGCGGTTTATTCACGTTGAATGGAGTATTGTCGCCTAAATTCATTCATTATATGAGTATTTAATATACATTTCGCAGTCATATGCGTCCATTCTGCCGTCAGTAATTTGATTGAAGATACTACAGAACGAGTATTTTCAATTAAAGCGGGGGGAAGCGGCGAAAAATCCTGCCAGATTTTGATTCGCGGATGCGTATGACTGCGCTTTATTTCGATATTAATCCGACCATACTTCTATTCCACCATGAGGAGATGTGGAAGTGTCCAGTCTGAAGTGACTCTGAATCGAAGAGTTGTGTGTTTGATCGCCAGGTCCCACGCTGAACGGCCAGCGGCTGGTCGAGTTCCCCCTGCCCAGGGACGAGCCCCGTCCAGGAGGAGGAGGCGGTGGCGGTAGTCTGAGGGTTCGATCTGCCTACCTCTGGCTGAAGGCTGACTTCCGATCCTCGCTGCCCAGGCGGCTAAGGATCAAGGCTGCTGATAGGAACCTAACGCTCTGGATTTTCAGGGTTGCCACTAATGCTACGAGATTAAGTGAAAAGGTAAGTTGAAGGACTGTTGGTTGCAGATGCACGAAACGGAAGATGGAGACAGTGAGACAGGCTTACTCCCATTCTTACTCTGCGAATTCACTGAGAAAAATATTAGATTGATTCTTACCATTTTGTTATTACGGTTTTAAACGGGAATAACGATGTTTCAACCTCAATTTTGTTGAATTACAAAGAAACTCCATTACTCGATCATGTGTATAAAAAAAAATCCGTACGGTTATTTTTTTTTTTTTTGGGAAACATACAGCGCTTTGCTGGCCGATAATTGTTTCCTACATTATTTTCTTATAAGGTAAATCAAAAGTTGCATTGCACTAAATTAAATTAAATTAAATTACAATCGAACTATTGCAAAGATAGGAAAGGAGAGGGATGGTATATATGTAGGATAGGATATATGTATTCAAATTATACTCTTTGCTATTCTCAATTTCGCTCTGAGTGTTTTGAAACCATTTGTATAATCACAATATTATATACTCACTTCCTAGACGCCTAGTGAGCTAAGGACAGCCTCGCTGAATTAAGGTTGGTTCAAGTAAAAAATGACGATATCTTCGAATCGACTATTCTATGTGGTCATCAAGCGGTGCATAACAGAGTTTTGGGCGTAACTAGTGCTCACACGAGGTATTTCGAACGTACGAGGAGAGCGAACCCTTCGTGGCGGAACCAACAATGACAGTTTTTTTACCAAATGAGGGCTATCAATTTTGATATGTATTGTTTTATGCAATAATGTCATATCAGCCGCTGTGCGGCGGTCCTCCAGTTAACACATACTAAAATATTTCAGCCTGCTCTTATAGGTTCCAGGTCCCAAGTACTCACGATAGTCCAAGTATCTAATAAAACGTCTTTGGACGCCCTCCACCATATTTTTATACACGCCATATTGCGGATTCCAAATCTGCGATGCGAACTCTAAGGTGCTACGAACATAGGAAAAGATGTTAATGTTCGAGAATGGTTTACATTTAACAAAACCCAGAGTCCTCAACGCCTTGCTAACAATACTGTTGATGTGTTGGTCGAACGTCAGCTTTTGATCCAGTTGTACCCCAAGATCTCGAATGCACTGAACTTCAGGGATATATTAATACGGAAATAAAAGTATAGGTACTGTAATTTCAACATGATTCATGTGTCCGACTATATCGATACGTATACTACTACATGCTGTCGTCTTACAAGCGAGATCCCAAGGTCGCGACGTAATGATATAAAATTATGTTTTAACATGATGGCACGGTAACTAACGTCACTCCAACACCATTACGCGTCTTGTTAATTATTATGTACGGACCACAGTCTGAGTTATATACGTAAAATCCTTGTTGAAACATGCGTATTTCCGTGTATTACATCGGTATATTTTTCTCAGTGTGCTACCTTCTTCAATATTAAAAAGATTCACTTTAATTAAAATTGCTTAGGAAAATTGTTAAACTAAAAATAGTTATAAAACGTACACTGAGAAAAATATAACGATGTAATACACGGAAATATACATATTTCAACAAGGATTACGTATATAACGCAGACTATGGTCCGTACGTGTGAATTACCATGACGCGCAAAGGTGTTGGCGTAAGGTTTTTTGTCCAAGGCATTGCACGTTTTTTTCAACGCACGGCGTGTTAGCCACGCCGTAGAAAAAAACGTGACCTCTTGTCAACTGCGCGATTTTTTCGCTGTACAACGCGTTACGTACATATATTTTGTAAAGAACTTCAAGGTGACGCAATAATTGTCCGCCGAGAAAACGTCCGGTTGCATAGACAAGCTCTCATACATTTCCATACAACACTGATACAAATTTCGCCGTACAAACACGGCTCGCTGAGAGGGAAATATGATGCATTCGGCGGCGGCGCCGTGCCGTTTTTCCAAAGTGTCAGTGGACAAGCTTCTATAGTGATTCATACCCCACTGACGACCGCGTCTAGACACGGCGAGTTAACCGTGGATTTTCACGGCGAAGAAGCGTGTGTGAACGAGAGGCCTGACGGTAGTTACCGTGTCGTAATGGTAAAACATAATGTTATTTCATTACATCGCAACCTTGGGGTCTCGCTTCTAACATGACAGCATGTAGTAGCATGTATGGTTATAGTCGACACATGAATTGTCTTAAAACTACAGTATACTGTTATTTCCATTTTAACCGTAAGGAAAATTAATTAAATAATAACTCATTTATTAGACTATTAACTAAATAATGCTTTACTACTGATTTATCAAACCCAAATTCTGACTATGACAATTTTA
The DNA here is from genome assembly GCA_944548615.1 of Micropterix aruncella. Classification (NCBI taxonomy): domain Eukaryota; kingdom Metazoa; phylum Arthropoda; class Insecta; order Lepidoptera; family Micropterigidae; genus Micropterix; species Micropterix aruncella. The sequence continues at coordinate 23,297,407 of OX155965.1, forward strand.
TAAAAGATTTTAATCGTCATTTTGAAGCTTGCTTTCCCTATAACACAAATCCATTACTTAAGGACTATTATACGAACCGTAAACAAAAATATAACAAAGCAGTAGTAGCGGCTAAGAAAAATACTATAGAAGAAGAGATTAAGCAGTCGAATAACAAAACCAAAACTATGTGGAGTATCATCAATAGAGAGGGGAGAAATTTTTCAAGTAAGGCAAATGAACCTATTCAATTACTTCACAATGGTTTTTAAGTCTCTGATCCTACAGAAACGGCAAATATACTCAATGAATATTTTATAAACGCTGTTAAACGCATGACAAATTCTCCTAGTGTACCCTCTTCAATAATTGTAGGTGAGATACCAGCATCAATGCTGTTGCATCCTATAACTTCCATTGAATTTGATAAGGCCTTTAATGGAATTAAAACAAAAACATCAATAGATATCTGGGCACACTCGATCAAATTAATAAAGAATATAGCACCAACGATTTCCAACACCTTGAAGTCTTTTTTAAATAATTGTATGAAACAAGGTGTGTTCCCAAATCTAATGAAAATAGCAAAGATAGTACCAGTTTTTAAAAAGGGAACAAAACTGATCCTGAAAATTACACGCCGATTTCACTGCTTCCAGCTTTCTCCAAAATTTTTGAAAAAACAATTATATACCTAACAGGCTATATCTATTCGCAAATAAATTCGATATACTAAATAAATATCAATGTGGTTTTAGGAAGAATACGTCCACCATCTCGGCATTTCGGAGATGGTAAATTTCATAACCGACACTTCTGAAAATTCTTCTCAACCCGTGGTAGTTTTTTGTGATCTATCCAAAGCGTTTGATTCGGTTGACCACGAAATACTGCTCAATAAATTAAACAGTTATGGGATTCGGGGCAAAGCCAATAATATGATGAAATCCTACCTAACAGGTAGGTCACAGGTAGTAAAAATAGATGGATTTAGATCTACACCTCAACCGATATCCTGCGGAGTTCCCCAGGGATCGATTCTTTGTCCATTATTATTTTTATTTTTTATTAATGATGTAGGTAATTGTTTGCCCGCCTACATCAAAACCTTGTTCTATGCCGATGATACAAGTTTCCTGTTTCACGATAACAATCTTAACGACCTAATGACCAATGCCAATCATTCGTTAAACCTAGCAAACTATTGAATACTGAATCATTCGTTAAACCTAGCAAATAAATTGAATACTGAATAATAAATACTAAAAATGTTGATACAAATAATTAGGTAATAGAATTTCAACGTACAACATTGCAAAGTAGATAAAAGTTTGTAATAAGGACAGTACAGTCGCGGCATTTCGTTCGATCGGCTCCAATAAAGTTGGTCCCATTATCAAGATGCGATGATAAGTCGAGGTGTCGCGTAGGCAGCGGTGATGTGCAATGTATTCGTCATAGATCGATACGGCACAATAATTATTTATTTAAAGGTATGGCGTAGCTTTATACGTGATGTAGCAGTTTTAATGTTGCGTGCAGGGTTTCGAGGAAGCGGCGGAGCTCGTGGGCTCGACGTCGGCGCGCATGGGCGCGCTGGGCTGGCTGCGCGTGGACGTGACGGAGGCGGCGCGGCGCTGGGCGGCGGCGACGGCGGCGGGCGGCGCGCCGCTGCGGCTGCTGGCCGACTGCTCGGGCTGCGGCGAGCTGGTGCGGCTGCGCGCGGGCGGCGGCGCGCGCGACGAGGCGCGCCCCTTCCTGGCCGTGCGCGCCGAGGCGGGCGGCGCGCGCCGCGTGCGCCGCCGCGCCTTCGACTGCGCGGGCGCGCCGCGCGGCCACTGCTGCAAGCAGCGCTTCTACGTGTCGTTCCGCGCGCTCGGCTGGGACGACTGGATCATCGCGCCGCGCGGCTACTTCGCCAACTACTGCCGCGGCGCGTGCGGCGCGCGCTCGCCGGACGCCTTCCCCAGCTACCACGCGCACGTCATCGAGGAGGCGCGCCGCCTCGACCGCCTAGCCGGCCTGCAGCCGTGCTGCGCGCCCGTCAAGTTCTCCGCGATGTCGCTCATCTACTTCGGGCCCGACTCCAACATCATCAAGCGGGACCTGCCCAAGATGGTCGTGGACGAGTGCGGCTGTCCTTAGTCGGCCGCGCGGACACCGGCCGGAGAATCGGCGCCGCCCGACGGTTCCTCGCGACTCCGCGGAGCGCATTAGGCCTCTCGTTCGAGCGCGTTTTTCGCCGTAAAAACCTGCGATTAATTCGCCGTGTCTAGGGCACGGTCGTCAGTATCGTACGAATCACTATAGAAGCTTGTTCGCGTTAATGAGTTATCAGCGTTGAAAGCCTGTGTAGCAATATGCTGATAAGTATGTGCAGCAATGCGCTACGATCTTATGTACTATATAAAGCGTATTTATTATGAATGTTTCTCTCATGGACAACTTTACGTGGCATAATCTATACGTGTTGGCATCATGAGGTAACACAGTGAAATTTGCAGAGAAATTATGCGGAGAAATTTTATAAAACATCTACTGGGGAATCGATGACATTCTTTCTCCAATGGAGTGAACGTAAAAGACTCGGTAGCAGCACAATCCAACATGGAAGCTTGTTAACGGACACGGCGGCAAAACGGACGGCGCCGCCGCCGTGTTTGTCAGCGACCTTCCATAGAGTGATCCATACAACACTGACGACTATGCCTACACACGGCGAATTAATCGTAGGTTTTCACGGCAAAGAAACGTGTATGAACGAGAGGCTTATGCCCGATCCGGAGCTTTTGCGCGTCGCTCGCGTTTCCTACCCCTACCCTAATGTACAACCGAAAATATTCAATACCTATTTTATAACACTTTTTTACAACAAAAAAGTCCCTTGACTGCTTTTTAATAAATCCTAGCTAGCCAAATTACAAATACGACGAATATAGATTGTAAGAAATCGACGCGGGAACTGCGATGCCATGGAAATATCGAATCGTTTCCGTCCGCGAAGTACTCGGTGGGCAAGAACGACATCTTAATTTATTCACGAACGGGAGATAGTATCGTATTATCCGATATCGTGCGCTGTCTTTAGCCAAAAGGCAGCGACAGAAAAGCGACAGCGACAAAGAGATGCTAAGGTAGAGTCAGCAAGCCAGACCCCGGGACACCTCGCGCTGGTGTAATTTTAATTAGTACCCCCAAACTGTTTTGGAAAAGCTGAACATTCATCAGAAGACAGTGGATGCAATAAACAACTCGAAATCAATGGTCAGGTTGCTTTATAATCGAACGTGTCAGCATCTCCATATCATTATGTTGCGCCATTACTACAACTATATTGCGCGGCAGTTGACCGATGCGTCATAGACCGATGCGTGACACGTACGAGATGCTGACGCCAAGGGTTTGATTATGAAGCAATCTGACCATTGATTTCGAGTTCTTTATTGCATCCACTGTCTACTGATGAATTTTCAGCTTTTCCTAAACCCTTTGGGGGTACTAAATTAAATGACTATCCCCAAAGTGTTTAGGATATTACTTTCCTAGTACGCCAGAACATAACCTGCTGACTGTACCTCAGCATTCTATGGCCAAACTACACTATCTGATCATTACATTGCGCGGCACATTAGACCGATGCGCAATAGTTACGGACAAATACGTACCGAAGTTTTTGCAGAGACTTTTTTTGTGACATGAATGGAGTAATGCTGACGCCACGCGTTCTATTGTTAAGCAGTCTGACCATTTGTTTCGAGTTCTTTATTGCATCCACTGTCTAGTGATGAATTCTCTTCAGCTTTTCTTACACTTTAGAGGTACTAACTAAAATTACACCTTTCCTAGTACGCCAGCGCCGTGTGTCCCGGATTCTGGCCTGCTGACTACCCCGGTATTCTTTGGTCAAAATACTGTCTGATCCGAAAGTATCAGCATTCACAAAATTGCACTTTTTTGTCGCTGGCTCCCCGACTATTTGTTATCGTTTTATAGCGCTATCGTAAATTTCACGGAAACATTTCTGAATGAATTCATATGCATATATTCTGAGCCCATTCTCTTCTTTCTAAGTGGGCGATGCATTTCCACTGTCGTGAATATCTTATGAAGCAAATCGATCCTGCCCACTGCGCCGCGTGTTATCTGTACAGATATACACACCTATCGACATGCACAAACACATTCAGTTCAATATTAACCGATTACTCTTAAAATACATAAATAAAACAGGTTTATCAAGTATCATACCTAGATTTTGATACGGAATTATAGCGTTTTATTTCAAAAAAAAAAAAGGGTCGTGCTTAACCCGACCCTTCATTCCGGCTGTCATATCACTTAGCAAAGCATGTACATCGCAAACTCTACCGAACTCCATAAACTATAATCAAATTTTGTATTATCTTACAATTAAAAAAATACATATACATACTTTTCAAGCTATCATTGTATAATTAATTAACTATTACAAACCTCATATCTCGAGAAATTTGTTCGAATAAAGAAATAGCGAAAAATATTAATAATTATATTATCATTCCATTTCTATATTTGTATATCCGCTTCGTTCGAGAATGGTCATGTTGAAAATAATAATAGTACGAATGTAATTTATATCTTAACTATTTTTGAACAGACGTGAGTTCTCTCGATAATAATAAACTATAATTAAAACAGATTTTCTAAATTTTCGACCAAAGTTAAAAACCCGTGCGAGGCCACCGTTTCAACTCCCTCGCACAACGAATTGTTGCATCGCATTAAAAACATTAAAGAAAAACATTGGCTTAAAACTGTAAATAGCTACTCGTTGTAGTGACCTGTTAATTTTTAAAGTTTGTTTCGTTTTATATACATATATATTGTATGGCTCCATACGTTAACTAGCTAGGATATCACAATTTTGTTTGTTTTTACGTAGCTAGGACATATTTAATAATCAAATGTTAACACATAAATTGTACTTGTTACTGGATTTGCTTCAGAAGCAATGATGCACAAACTTCTGCGCTATATTACGCGTACTTATTGTTATTATAAATTTCAAAAAAACGTGTAATTCATATTATGGCCTTTCGGGCAACCTCTCGAGAGTTACAAATGGGTTGCACACTTAATCAAAAAGCGTAACATGATCAAAACTGATTTGTTAAATAGAGGAAGATGCGACAAAACGTCCCAACCACCGATAATGACCAGACATGACAGACAGACAGACAATATATCGTTAGAAAGCTCTTTTCGTAACTGTCATGTGTTACTACAGCGATCAGTCCCAAATCGTTATAGGAAAAAAGTTACAGCTAAAAGAAAAACCTATGTCATTGTATCTAAAAAATCGTTAGTAGTAGTGTAGTAAAACATCAGTATTAAGTATATATTAAAACTGATAATGCAACCAAAATGCATTGGTTAGGTCAAATACAGTGGTTAGGTCCCTGGTCTTAAATTGTAGGGTCCCAGGTTCGATTCCCGACTGGGTCAACATTTTACGCAGGGATAAAACTAATGGAATTGCATTTCAATTCTGTCGATTGAATGCAATAATAAGACACACACTTACACACAAGCTACATATACGCATACATATAAACAATTCATAGTAGGGTTGGTTGTAAGAGATTGCCATATGATAATAAACCGCCCACTGTGAAATTTCACTGTAGAAACAAAATTTGGTGGTTCCTTTCCGTAAAACAGGCGACGCGAAACATGGCGACATGGCGTGGCTCTTCATACACGGCCGGTGATATACGACGATTTTTTATGTAATGACACAGGTTTTTCTTTTAGCTGTAACTTTTTCACACAACGCTTTGAGACTGACGGCCATAGTTTAAAAAATTACAGTAACGAAAACGGCTTTCCAACGACATATACGTCTGGTCGTTATTGGTGGTGGGGACGCATCCGATACAATTTCGCTTATCCTCCTTTGAATTAAAACAATTACAGTTTGTGAGCGAATAATTTCTCCATGCCTTGTTATTTAAAGAATACATTCCCGAGACGCTGTCCGAAGGTGAATCTCGCATTTCGTCCATCGTTAAGGTCTTAGCATTTAAGGGTCTCTCAACAAGAAAGAGGAACAATATTACTTATACCCCAAAAGAAAGTCAGTCCTCCACTTATATTGCTCTTGAAAATTATTATTCCTTGATCTTTTTTGAGATTTTACTTAAAAACTTTCGTCATTTCAAAAATGGCGGGCGTTTTTCTTTTTGGTTATTTCGTTTCTACCGAAGTTGTTTAACTTACATTATTGAAAACAATGTAATAATACAAAATTTGTTCAGCACTTTCAGACGAATTTATAACCTAAACAAAATTAATAAAAAAATGAAAGAAAGAAATGTTTTATTTAATATTTTTAACCCTTCGAGTAGCGGCATAATTTCATGGCAGACCGCGGCAATTTATTGGAATTTCTTGCAATATCGCCGCGCTAGACAAAAAGTATGGAAAACTATGGAGCTACTATAGCAATCATAAAAAGAATAACTGTGCAATGATCGCATTGAAATTACATATATAGAATATTGAAATCTCATTTTATAAAACAATTAGATAATTATGAATAAATATGATAAAGTAGAAAAAGTGAAAAAAACTCGGCATTTCTAACTTGTACTTGTCTTACGGAAAAATACGGAACCCTTTTTAGAAATTGTAAATACTATCGTGATCTTTATTAGATTCTCTATCAAAGATAATATTTCGTTTTGTTTATTTACATACAAAAATATTTAGATATTATCTCATAAAAACCAATAAAATTTTTGATGATTTCTCGACAAAAAGAATGATGATGTTTGACAATGGAATTCTACCAGAAATATCCGCGAAATGACGCGCGAAATTATTCGAGCTGGCGTCTATGTATCTATGGTAATAATGAGATATTCGGTATGGATTTTAGGATGCGTTCGAATTAGAAAATAATATAACTGTGCGCTCCGGGAGCAAGACGCTAATATTGGTTGATGTGGAACCAAATTTGGTCGTTACCTAGAAACACGTCTAGATTCTGTCTTGAAAAACAATGACCAGCTCCATTTCATCAGTTAATAAGAATATAAATCAAGAAGAAATCTATTACATTATACTGAAATGTATAGGAAGGTCAGGATCATTGTCTGTTTTGGAAAAAAACATTCCACATATTATAATAGTATGCTGTGAATAAAAATATTATACAAAATAAAAAAAAACCGACTCCAAAATGTTTTATAAGTGCAGCAGCAGCAAAATACTTTATAATTGAATGCGTATTCAAAATCTCGAGTCTGTGCTGTTGACCGTTAAGAAGTTACCTCGTTGGAAGCCAAATTTGGGTGCCGCAGTCATGTCTTGGTAAAACTTAAAACGGGCTATCGTAATTCAATGCATATACAAAGTTTTGTGCCTGTGCTGTTGACTGTTGAAGAGTCCTCTCGTCGGGAGCCAACCCTAGGTGCAGCAGCCATGTCATGGTGAAACTTAGAACGGGCTATCATAACTGAATGCGTATACAAAATTCCGTGTCTGTGCTGTTGACCGCTGAGGAATCCCCACGTCGGGAGCCAACCCTGGGTGTAGAATTAGGTCATGCTTACCATTAAAAATGCATTGTCATTGGAACTGAATCAAAATGTAAATTTTTAACTTTACATAATATTATTTGAGGAGTTACCTTAATTCCTGATGGATCCCATAATCAGAACATGATTTTAAAATTTGAAGGTATATCTGCAAGATCCTTTCAAATTGGTATATCCTTTCGGTTCATAAATGACTTTAGTCCGTAGCATACTTGAATATAACTCGGTCATCTGGTGTGCAAGTGGAAACAAATACATTCAGATGGTAGAGCGTATTCAAAGAAAATTTTTAAGATATATTTATTACAGAAAATACAATATTTATCCATACTTATTTCCGTCAAATTTTGTGCTAGGAATGGTAGGATACAACAGTCTTAAAACTCGTCGATATATTTCACTAATTATATTTGCATATAAACTTATTCAAGGAACGATTTATTTGCCAGAGATACTATGTAAGTTTGAATTGTACGTACCTGTAAATTACACAGCGAGGAGATCGCATCTATTGTTTAATGTGCCGTACCACCGTACAAATATTTTTGTAGACAGGCCAGTGGGAAGGGTTATAGCTCTTCTTAATTCCTTACCCACTGAAATAGATATCTTTCGTACATCCCTTTGGCAGCTAAAAAGGCATCTCCCTGCTATCTCATGTTTATCATAATCTGTCTTTTATTTAGTTTTATATTTTTATGTTTTTTTCTTGTTCAATGTTAGCATTAATTTAGTTATGTAGTCATTTATTTTTAGACTTACACTCCAGCTTTAATATTCAAGGGCGAATTGGATTCATCTGTAATGCCCTTGAATACTATTTGAAACTGATAAATAAATAAATAAATGACGGAGTTCTGAAGTAACAAACATTAAAAAAAAATACAACCGATTTGATAACCTCCTGATGTGAAATAGAAGATTCAGAATATTGAAACCCGTATCGTAGGTATCTAAAGAATTTATTTTTATTTTATTTTATTTTATTTATGGAAACATACAGGGCATACAATTGACATACGTGTGCATAAACATAATGTAGAAAAAAAGAAAAACATCACGGCGATAATCGTTTCCTACGAAAGTAACAGATTTCCGCATATTACACATTTGGATTTCAGCATATTACACTTAAAAATTAATTGTAATTAAAGTAAGTTCATATTAAATATAAAATTTATATAGAAAACCGATGGGAGAGGTAGGGAATTGGAAGTGATTAGAAAGAAGGAGTTAGACGACGGTATGTGTATATGTATACAGATATAAATAAAGATATAGATAGGTCGTATAGTGGATATATAAATACAGATATTTATTGATGTTTATAGATATTTATAGATATGTAATAAATATTTATAGATATTTATAAATATTTGTAGTAGCTACTGATATGTTGCATGAAAAGTATATAACTAAGTACGATAGGTATTAATTGCTTGGAATAATTATTTAACGAACGTCGGTTGGTTGAGGTTGTAAACGTCAGTTGGTTGAGGTTGAAATTTACCAAGTACATATATTAAAATGAATAAAAAAATACGACTGCCGTTGCAGAAAGTGAACTATTGTATTTATAATAATTTTTATAACGGTTTTTTAAATTGAAATATTTGTATTTTATGTATTTATCCATATATAGGTAATACATGTATATTTCCGGAATGTACTCATTCAGACCTTTCATTTGACACTAAGCACGATAAATTTATGCTGAATAATTGATATTTTGGACATTTATATAAATACTTACTTGATATTTCGACATTTAAGTTGGCACTCGGGATGACATAAAGATTCTAACAATAAAAATTCTAAATCGGTCGGCTCAATGTCGCCCGCTTAAAGCCATGCTTCAATTTGAGCACGCGCTAGTCTTCTATAGTTTAGGGTCATGGTCATCCAACATGGTCTATTCATAGCTTCCTTGAAAATAAAAAATATAAATATGCAATATGTTTTTGGAATAAACGTCTACGGAACTAAAAACAATAATAAATCAATTAAAAGGTTTAAAAAAAATACCTATGTAACAGGTCGCGCGGATTATATAAGGAGACCATGGAGTTTTACCGTTTCTTCTGACGTCACAAGTCGTTACACCGACACGTCCGCACGTCCGGATGTCTACCGTTTCTTCGACGTCCGCACGTCGCCAGTGCAGGCACCGACCAAACTGAACAGTGAGTGCGTGTAACGAGCTACATTAGTACACGGGAGTCTCAAGATCCTCGCTAAGGCAAATTCCTAGAAAACCTATTTTCTAAAGTGGTGGTCTAGATATGACTATGTAGACCAGTAGACCTCGCGATTACTGGTAAGCAGGGTTGTTACCACTGACTGACAGGGTTGACCACTGGTAACCACTGGTAAGCAGGGTTGCTGACCACTGGTAATGAACTGCAGTTCCGTTCATGACGAAAAATTATGCCAATTATTATTTCCCATGGTGCATTGGTATTTAATTTAAAAAAAATTAATAATGTCAATATCTATAGGTTGCCAGATGTGTTGAAAAAAAACCGGTTATGTAGGTTTTTATTTTTTTTAAATAATTGATAAATTACTGAAAGTCTCAAAAACGCCTAAAGTTAGGAACCAATTTTCTACCACACTTAGTAGAGTGAATTTTCTACCACACCGAATGCTAAATTACCAGTTAGTACTGTACTGTAATTGTAACAAAAAAGGAATATAATTTGTTCAGGGCTCATCTATGTATGTTTTTTTATTTTTTATTTCATCATAATTTCGAAACGCTTGAACCGTTTTAGAAGCGTCTGGTATCGTTAGAATCGTTATGTCATCCCGAGTGTCATAGCCCACCCATCTGTCCAAATACCAGGTAAGTAGTTATCTAAATGTCCAATTGTCAATAAATTAACATAAACATACCGTGTTTAGTGTTAAATAAAAGGTCTGATTGACTACATTCCGGAAATATACATGTATCTATATGGATATATACATAAACCACAAATATTTCATAAAAATAATTATAATTACAATATTTCACTATCTGTACCGGCAGTTGTATTTTTTTATTATTTTTATTACACATTATTTTTATTATATTTATTTTATACCTGTATATAGATAGCATTCAATCGCACTGCTTTTATTAAAGGTTTATGGCATTAGACGGTATCTTTGAATTCAGCCCAACTAAACGCGCAATTCACTTTTTACAGAGTTTACTACGACATGATTTCTTTCGTCTGTACGTACCATTCCGCATGACTTCAAAGACTCGTTCCATAAAAAAACACTAGATATCGAAATACTACACATACTGCACGATTTTCAACAGATTTCAATTCGATTTTCAAGAGATGCTTTTGTTTGAAAAATTTCACCAGATTTCGGTAAGATTCCTAGTTCTTACTTGTCGATTGTCCTACCTGAAGGTTTTTCAATGTCCGGTTTACTAAGATATTCTTGACCAGACAGACAAAATGAAAACCGGACTGTCCGGTCGAAAACCGGACATCTGGCAACCGTACATATCTAATCAGTGCCGTAGCTTGGCGGGGCCCCGTATAAAAAATTGTTTGGGGGCCCTTAAGAAGGGTAAAGATTTCTCACAAAAGAAAAAAAATGTTTGCATAAAATTAAAAGAAATATTTATTTATCATAATTATCTATCTGTCACTTCTTCCAAATTTTTTACAAACAATTCAAATTAAATATACACTCTCCTTGCCTTTTTTCGGCAAACTGATTTAATCGTTTATAGCTGATGATGACTTTAGTTTTTCTAAAGTTTCTGCCTCTATGGAAAATAGGACGTGATAGATCTGACAGGCGTTTATGTCCCATCGAAGTTCTTAGGTAATTTTTTATCAGTTTTAATTTTGAAAAATTTCTTTCAGCAGTTGCAGTTGTAACTGAAAGGGTCAAGAATAAAAAGCATGCTGTTATTACCTCCAGTAAACTGGATGCAAGACTATTAAATTTGATTAGCAATAATTCAGTGAGTTCCTTAATGGAATGAATTTTTTGAATTTCAGATTTTAAGCATGTTTTTAGAGCCTTTATTGGTCATAAAGAATAACTGAGATGTCTTTACTGTATTTAGCCGACAGTTTTCCGGAGGTGTTTAAAATCTCTTCGTTTGAAGAAGACAAAAGTTTCTCAGGTTGTAGTAGACATACTACTCAGGTCGCCAGGTCAGGTCAGGTCAGGTTAGGGGCCCCCGTGACCCGGGGGCCCCGTATTATTGATACGGCAGATACGGCGGTAGCTACGCCCCTGTATCTAATACAATGGCAGACTTATCCCCAGTCGACCCATTTATTGGTGCGATAAGAAGTGGCGCCAAAACTAGAATACTATAAGATACTATAATTTTTAGAATTGAAATATAAATTATAGAGAATATTACATATTTAATACATACCATAAACAAAAGTAAATAAATATCCAAACAATAAATAAATAAGCTACCAGGATAAGCTAAGAAAAAGGGAGGGATAAAGGAAATTTCATAATTTGTTGATATGTTGTGAAAGAAGTGCTTTTTAATGATTGTACATAAAAGTCTAAAATTAAAGGAACCTAAGTCCATATCCGAGCTGCATGTACAAAGAAGGAATAATTTTGTTATTTGGGATGGGTATGGTACTATTCCGGCTTACAAAAGCCTCGTTGAGGTAGGAGGAAGATTATAGTACAGTCTCTCCTCTTACCTTTCCTTGACTCGATTTATCAGAGGAACTGCTCAACAAACTTGAACGTTTGCAAAATGTATTCATACGATTCATCTTCGGTCTACGTAAGTATGATCACGTGTCCAACTATAGGGCACAGTTAAAGTGGTTGTAGTACGCCAAAGAAGAAATGTTCATATACTTGCTCTCCTATATCGTGTACTCTCCCAATTAACACCATCCTATCTCCACGAGCTTTTTGAACCACTAAGTTCCCACGGTCTCGTACTTCGGTCAGCCTCTGGCAGTTTATTAAAAATTCCGAGTCATAATAGTGATTTCTATTCCTATTCTTTCCGTGTCCATGGTGCAAGAGTCTGGAACGATCTCCCAGCAAATATACGGAACTCGCCTTCTTTACCATCGTTTAAGACTCACCTTAAGGATTACTACCTTTCTAAGAAGTAACCAGTTCTTCCCTTTCTCTCCTCTTCCTCTCCCAATTTCCTCTCCTCGGACATTATTATTATTAGTTTTAAATTCTTCCACTTGTCTGTATGTTAGGTATGTAATAATCTTTATTTTCACAATGCGCACATGTACCACTGTGTTTAGGTTAGTTGTAAGACATTGCCATGTGGCAATAAAATTGCCTTTTTGTATACTAATTAAGTGCAAATAAAGAGTTTATTATTATTATTATAGTAGGGAAAAGATGCGAAAACTTCCCTTATGCAAAATTATTTCTGGCCTTACTTGCGCAAGAGGAATTATGTACGCAACGCAAATTTTTAAAAATTATTTCGAAAAGATTTGTTATTACGTACGTAATGCCCAAAAAAAATACAAAAACGCAATATATTAAAAATAACACCTAAACTGACAACACTCTAGGTCTAGGTTAATTAAAATCCTTAGGTTATTTTTTGAACCAGCGGTAATGGCTATTCTGTGACCACAAATAGTTTTTTTACTTTCTCGGTCCACCAACGGACGTTTGGAACGAGAAATTTGGACGCGAATTTTTTTTGAGATGAAGACAGATGCCATTCCTGTCATGCCATAGTGTAACATTGAACGGGCTATCATAATTAAATGCTATACAGAATTTCGTGTTTGTGCTGTTGACCGTTGAGTAGTCCCATCGTCGGGAGCCAACCCTGGGCGCAGCAGCCATGTCATGGTGAAAATTATAACGGGCTATCATAATTGAATGCGTATACAAAATTTCGTAACTGTGCTGTTGACCGTTGAGGAGTCCCCTCGTCGGGAGTCAATCCTGGCTGCAGAATGAGGTCATGAATTGTCATCGGAACTGAACCAAAATTTCATAGGATAAGGAAAAGTAGGTTCTAATTCAGCTTGCGAGATTTGACCTAAACAAACATACTGACAAACATTGCAAGGTAGATAAAAGCTTGTAAAAACAGCTTTTATTTAAGTTATTAATCATACCTATTGATTATACCGATTTTTCTGATTATTTTTGTCATTTTTAGATACCATTTTTGATTTATTAGTGTTTTAGTTATTGATCGTTTAAATATACGACTGAAATATCAGGTCATGCCCACCATAAAAACGCATTGTCATCGGAACTGAATCAATAAGTAAAATTTCAACTGTATAGGATAAGAGGAAGTGGTTCTCATTCTGCTTGCAAGATTTGACCTAAACAAACATACTGACAAACATTGCAAGGTAATTAAAAGCTTGTAAAAATGCCCCCCCCGCCCCCCTACTTAACATACTACAGTTATTATTTTATATATGATGTAATTAGTATTTACCTAGCTACTTTATCTATACTGATATTATAAAGAGGTAAAGTTTGTGATGTTATAGGAAGTAATATCTGGATCTACTAAGCCGATGTTGAAAATTCTTTTACCATTAGAAAGCCACGTTATTTTTGAGTGTCATAGGCTATATATTAATCCGAAAAATGAAGAGACTTTTTCGTGGTAGTCAGATTTCCAAAGTAAGTCGGAAAAAACGGTCGAACGAAAACGTTTCTAACTAACGCTGCCTTAACGATGAGAGATACATGATTAAATTCTAGAGAAAAGTTGTAGAGCTTGATAATGCCTACAAAAAAGTCAGCGACAGCATATATCTAACTTTTATATTTAAGTACCTAACAAAAATAGAATTTTATATTAAAAAATAATTTAAATCGTTAGGTCATGTTTAATGGTCATATTATCAACAATTATGAATTCATATCAAAATAAGTAAATTTATCGTCTCAAGTGTTTAAAACAAAAGACTTTTCCCTTTTACTGCATACGACATAGGTATGGAACCGCGACCGTGTCGTCTATCTATACTAATATTATAAAGAGGTTAAGTTTGTGACGTTGTAGGAAGTACCTAATCTCTGGATCTACTGAACTGATTTTGAAAATTCTTTTACCAATAAAAAGCCACCTTCTTTGTGATTGTTATAGGCTATATATTAATCCGAAAAATGAAAAGACTTTTTCGTGTTAGTCGGATTTCCAAAGTAAGTCGGAAAAACGGTCGAACGAAAACGTTTACCGCCCAACAAAGTGGGCACGGGTCAGCTATATAGTATATTTATATTGCAGCTATATAAAAAATCGGCCTATTCATTTGGGGGCATTGCCTCGAACATATTTCGGAACATGTTCCCAAGAACTTCAGCGGGACACGAGAGATCACATACAAACCTTGTTGCGTAAGAATGTTCGAAACATTGTTCTTATATTAATAGGAACTTTACTGTTAACTTAATTACTGAATAATGTTTCCATCTTCGAATGTTGCTGAGACATATAATAGTAAGACAAAAAATAGAACATAAAAAATGTGCCAATTTGTGCATATCTATGTACATATTTGAATCAACTACTAAATATATTTGTAATAAATATGAACAAATACATTTCTAGAATGGTTTTCGTCTTGATCTGTACCTACTCTGCAAAATGATCGATGAGTTTTGAGAGATCCATCTTTTCGGCTGCCTTATCTTTCTAGCACAGTTGGATGCAACGTCGGCACTAGACAGTAGTTTCGTCGACCCTAGACAAAAGCGCCGCATCGGCTGCATCGGCTTAGTTACGCCACTGGCCACATAGTCCCAGGCACACAGACACACAGAAGTGCGTTCACAATACTTTTCCCCAGCCGGGAAAGTAATTACACCTATTTTATATTAATTTGCCAACATAAACATTTAGTAACAATAACCCTGGCGGTATGGTCGTAAGATATTGCCGCTTGGCATCAGGCCCGCTATGCTGTATTCTATCGTGTGTGTGATAAAGTTTTTCAAACAAACACACGTTGTATTTAATTGGTCGATGTTTTACCCCCTCTTTTGCGGACTGAATTGGCAGCAGAATAATTTCAGAAATCAATATACTTTGCGGGGCGGCCATAGGAGCTTTGCGGCGTCCCTTCAGCCAGACACGACGGCGCCAAAGGCGGGCGCCAGCCAGGCGGTTGCCATGGTGACTCCTCACTCGAGATGGCGGCGAGATCTAGCCCGTGCCAACTTCTTCTCGACTATAAAAGCGCATACAATGAGTTAGTCAATATAACCACGGATTTAAAATACACGTATATCTATTTGGTCCCTAAATAAGAAGTTGCAGTTCTACAAAAGACAATGTGGGACCCAAAATATTGTATCAAAAGACTCCCATTATTTATGCAGTTTTACCATTTTACTAGGAGTTTGCTTAACGCACCTTATTGCCTGTTCGCAGTTGATTTTTTTCTCTGTAAAAAACCATCCAACTTCCGACAAAGTTGAAATCTGTCTCTGTCTGTCAAAGTCACTAGATGCAATTCCTGCAACTACCTATTTCTGTGGTCGTGTGTTGTCGCGCAGGTTAGGAAAAGCAGATATATTAATATCACTATACATTATTGTCCTATGGGACTAGGAGCTAATGGGGCCTGTTGCAGTTAGGCCACTAAGACCCGTGCATTTAGGGTCGGTCAAACTCACGGGTCAACACCCATCCGGCGGCCTCCACGCAGACGTGCGAGCCCAGATAGGACTCTTATCAACTTTTTCCAAAATAATAGAAACGGTAGTAAAAAAAAGACTCATACTTTTTTTTTATTCTTATAATGTGTTAAGCAATAGACAATTTGGTTACAGACAAAAAATGTCGACTAATAAGGCAATTAAGGACTTCGTATCTTTCATTAGCGTAAAAATGATGGAAAAAATTTATACTTTAGGCATTTTCTGCGATTTAACAAAGGCATTTGATTGTGTCAACCACGATATTTTACTCCACAAGCTAGAACACTACGGAGTTAGGGGAAATAGCTTAAGATGGATGGAGACTTATCTAAGGAATCGACATCAACTAGTGGAAATAACGCATTACTTAAATGGTACTTCACGGAAACACCATTCTGCTCCATTAAACATCACTATTTGAGTTCCACAGGGTTCTATATTAGGACCCATTTTATTCTTAATATATGTCAATGACTTGCCTAATAATTTCGAGGACAAAAAAATCACAATGTTCGCAGATGATACTAGTCTAATCTTAACAGATAAAAGTGAGGAAAAACTAATGATTAATGCTAATATTACTCTAAATAAGCTACACACGTGGTTTCATTCAAACAACCTTCTTCTTAACGCAACATAGAGTAACTTTATGGTATTTTCAAGCACACAAAATTCCAATACGGGCACTCAAGAAACCTTGCACATCAATAAAAACGTCATTCCCCAGACTAAATGCGTCAAATTCCTAGGTGTACACGTCGACGATAACTTGAAATGGAATAGACACTGCGAGGCACTAGAGATTAAATTAAGTAGAGCTTGTTATGCATTGCGTATAGTTAGGAAAACTCTGAGTGAATTAGAAACGAGGAGTATTTATTTTTCCTACTTTGAATCGATACTGAGCTACGCCATTACGATCTGGGGAAACTGTTATGCTTGTCACAAGGAACCCTTATTTATCCTTCAGAAAAGAGCATTACGGATTATTGCCAGAGCTAAACATATAGAAACATGTAGACCTATTTTTAAAAGATTGAAAATCATGACTCTCACATCACTTTACTTATATAGGCTATTATTAGATTTTTACACCGAAAAGGAAAGTTACGTAAAATTTAAAGATACACATAATAAAAACACCAGATACAAGAATAATTTCATTCTACCATGCGTCGTTTTAAACGCTGCTAGGCAAAGTAGGTACCCAATTCTCAGGGCCTTATTATTTTAACCGCCTACCAGTTGGCATAAAAGACAATAGCAATCTCAGAACGTTCCAAAAACTTTTAAAGGATTTTTTTACAACCAATACGTTTTACTCTATTGAGGAATTTATAAATTTTACAAAATGACTTTTTTACAGCCCCCTTATTTTAATGTAATGCGTATACTGATTATTTCATTTGTTGATTGTTTTAACTTGAATTAATAATTTTATTGATTGTTTTAGTTATATGGTATCTTCTATTTAAATGTAATTACAATGTATTTAGATTCCTTGGACAAAACATTATAAAAATTAGTTTGATTGATTATGTGATTATTGATGATTATTGCTTGTGTTTGATCATTTCTGATATTGAATATTTTAATTGTTGATAGTTTTAGTTTTACTGATTGCGCCTTATATAGCTTCTTTTTTATGAAGTTTCTTCTGAAACAAAATGTTGTATGCTCTCTGGGCAGTTTGTTAATTAAACATTGTATGTTTTTTAATAATTCCCACAATAAAGAACTCTTACTCTTACTCTTACTCTGGCCTGAGGCCAGTTTCCTCTAAGAGTCAGCCTTCGGGCTCTCCTGGACGGTTTGCGCACCGTGAGGGTCAGCCAATCGATTGTGAATTCCGACCGAAGCCGGGGGAGTCTGGAAACCGTACTGCCTCCTATAGAGCGGGGCACGGATGTATCCAGAGGATGAGTCCCCACCACCCCGGTAACTTTTTGAAAGTCGAGAAAAATTGAGAATCAGGGTGAATCCGCGAATTATGTACCTAGCGTCAGGCCCGTATTCAGGGGGGGGGGGGTAGTTAAGATTTCACCCCCCGAAATCCGGGCGTATTTTCGTTTCATTGTAAGGGCAAATTCAGTTTGGTGGGTACCTACCGCGCGCGTTATTTTAGTGAATGTCCCACCCCCCATTTGAAACAGAAGTCTGGATACGTGCCTGGAGCGGGGATAGTTGATAACCTTACGGCAATTATTGCTCTTGAAACGACCAACCGGCTACCCGTGTGAAGAGCCGGGCAAAGTATGCTGTGGTCCGCGATAGATTCGGTAGACACTGTATCACCGGTAAAAGAGAGGACCGCGCAAGCGACGTCGATCCTATAACCAGGTAGGAGGTATCCTGATGGTTTATTCCCAACGTAGATATCCTTACAAACTGGTAGTCAGGGGGCGAGGCTGCCCGTTGCGTACATTTCCCGGTGCCTCGCCGTAAGGCGCTGGTCTCTAACGGGCGAGTGGCGTAACTAGACAGTGGATTGTTTTCGTCCCAAGTCTTCTACGCTCACCTCACGGGAGACAAAACGATCTAATATCGTTAAAACTTCCTGAGGTGACGGGTTGGTCCGTTATAGTTGGCAGATCTAGTTCTCCTATGGGACTACGATTTTTTCCATTTTGCTCATAAGCCACTAAAAATATAGATATGATTTTGGACACTAGACAGATTTATGCAAAAGTATAAAAGTATAAAAGTATAAAAGTACTTTATTATCTCAACAATCTGCACACACACACACAACATTACTGACCACAACATTCTAACTAGAGGTTGCGCCTCAGAAAAACATCTAATTAAAAAAACCAAAACTAAATTTGCGCAAAGGCACTTTAGTTGTGTAGCTCCTAAACTCCACAATTACTTTCAGGATACGTTAAAACAATGCAAAAGCTTACATATGAAATAGGGAAAACTTACTTTG